>VNJO01002013.1:0-16573 GCA_008042535.1 Drosophila tani | reverse complement strand
GTGTCCCGGCCGACGGCGGCGGATGGCGAGGAGGTGCTCGGGGCCCTGCGGCTGCATAGTCTTATTTCTTAAGCACGCAGTATATATGTCGGAACGACCAAAATCGGACTACTATATCCTATAGCTGCCATAGGAATGATGGCGAAATTAATGTAAAAAAAAATTTAACTTCTCTGTTTTCAACGTATTTTTATAAATTTCGAGATATAGCAGTTTTTTATGCTTATAGAATTACGGTTTTAATTTCATTAAGATCGGACCACTATATCATATAGCTGCCATAGAAGCGATCGGTAGATTTATATGAAAATGTACGTACAATTTACAACATCTACAAATTTCGATATTTATTCAACATTACCAAAATGGATAGATTTTCAATGATCAAACTGCAGACTGCAAGGGTAAACAAACGTCGGTTTACCGAAGTTGACTTTCTTTCTTGTTTAATATTATAAAAAGTATCGCAAATGATACGAAATCCGTCCGTTTTTACTATCATAAGTCTCGAAAAGCGATACTTTAACGAGCGTTCGAAAATAATAGCTTTTGCTGCCACAAACTGAGCGAGAGGTAAGTCATTTGCTGACCATTTTCGAAACCAAAATCGTGCGTTTTGTCCGCCTGAAATTCTATCATTTTGAATATCATAAAAGGACTTTTGGTCTGCATGCAACTTTAGGTTAAATATATTCACATAACTTTATTATTATCAAATGATTGATCGCCTTCTGGCTGGAATACAAAAGCTTACGCTTGAGATTAATGCAAGCCATCCCCAGCTCTACGTAATATAAAGTGTATATAAGTTATCAAAAGCCCCGTATGTAAAAGCTATATATATATATATGTACATATATGTCAATAAAGGTAAGCCTAAACAATCCGCTCCGATTCGCCCGCGGAGGCTTCGTTCGTCCTGCGTCCACAGCATCTTTTGTACACATAGATCCCCAGCAGCGGCAGCGGGGTCATCACCGCCACAGACACCGGCACCACGGTGGTGATGTCGCCCACCGGCGATCCCAGTGCGCCCAGGAGCAAAAAGATGGCAATGCCCGTATTCTGGATGCCCACCTCAATGGCAATGGTCAGGGAGTCGGCGGCATTCTGGTGGAGCAGCTTGGCCGCCAGCCAGGCGAAGATGTAGCCCAGCGAGGGCAGGGCCAGGCCGGCCAGGGCAATCTGCCAGGAGAACAGGTAGAACAGATAGTAGTTGGTGATGATGGCAAACACGATGATGACCACCAGCAGGGTGGAGGAGATCGGCTTCAGCAGGCGGACCAGCAGCCGTGTGAGTCGCGGCGATCGCTTCTGGATGAACACCCCAATGAGCAGGGGCACCAGCAGGCCGGCACAGAAGCTGGCAATCCTCAGGTACGGCACCTCCATGCCCACCCGCTGGAAGATTAGCCGGCCGAGCGTGGCCAGCCACAGCTGGAGCGTGCCAAAGGCGGCCACATTGCAAATGGTGGTCATTAGCACCGACAGATGGATGTTGCCGCCCAGGACGGCGGACCAGGTGTTCGAGGCGCCGCCGCTGGGCGAGATGCCGGTGAAGAAGAGGCCCAGCTGCATGGCCGGCGACTCGGGGAAGATGAACACGCCGAGGGCGTAGCTAAGCAGGGGCATACCCACCACCTGCATGACGAAGCCGATGCAGGGCGCAATGGGGCGGGAAACCAAATCGCGCAGCACGTCCAGCTGGAGGGCGGCACCAAAGTTGATGTACAGCAGGGACATCAGAATGACCACAGAGTGCAGAAAGATCATGTCCACCACGCGCCTCGGTCGCTGCACCGTCACCTGGAGCTGGCTATCGTTGCTCCAATTGGTGGGCAGCTCACTACTGTTCCGGCTGAGATCGTGCAGTCGCACCGTCACATTGGTCTGGCCCAGAAAGTGCGACTCCACGCGGATGAGGCCGCTCCAGTCGCGGGTCTGCGGATCGAACTGGCTCAGCGGTATGGTGGCGTTCTCCTCCGGCACACTGGCCAGTCCCGTGTCCAGGCTCTCCAAGCGGAACACGTAGCGATCGGGCTGCTGCAGCGTCGACGGCGCCACATTCTCCAAGACCAACTGCACCTGCGTGCCGTTGCCCATGTGCAGGCTCACCGCGGACGGGCGAAAGTGGGCCATCCATCCAAAGGCGGCAGGCGCCGCAAGCAGGAGGAGAACCAAGCCGACGACGTATCCCATTGTGGGTGATGTAATTTCTGGCCGGGAGTGCTGCTGAGATTCTCAACCCCCTCCTCTCGCATGTAGCAACTGTTTTCGAGTGAAGTGAAACGCAGCGCAAGTCACACAACCTAAACAATTCGCAAAACACCACTAACTGTATTTGTTTTTGTTTTTTTTTACCTCTGTAATTGCAAGCGCAAGCGGGACGGCTGTACTCGTACACTGGCTGCACTGGCCGCGAGGCTTGGGGGTGAGAGCGAGACAGGCCCAGGCTGGTACTCAGGCCGCGATCAACGGCATCTGATCTGCCATCTCTAATCTCGAATACCCTACACCACGCGGGAGATGGCGATAAGCTAAGCGCGCAGATGTGCGCCGTCGAGTCATTCCATCTCACGCAACTTATTTTTCTTCTAATTTAAGATTAAATGAAGTTATTATCAGTGTTATCTGTCGGTTCATGGCTATTATGTTTGTTTTTCAAAGATTTCCGCTCTTTTTAAGGTTCCCTACGTATTTGAGGGAAAGCTGACCATAGGTTATTCTAGAGATTTCTTTTGTGCTCTTTGATCCCGTGTATGTAATATTTTTAAGCTGATTAAAAATATTACTTACACGGGATCAAAAAGTATGTATTCATAAAATTCTATTTTTTGCAGCCATGATATTTAAATTAAAAAGTTTTATAGGCAGAACTATTTCACATATTTTGTTAGAAAACTAAAAATATTTAACTTTAAGTAAGTTGTAATATAAATATTTATAACTTAACTCATTTGGGAAAAAAGAACTAATTCTAGGGGTTTTTTAAAGAACTTATTGTACATGTTGTATTACGGCTCATTTTAAAAAACAGTCAAACTTTAAGTAAGTTTTAATAAAAAAGATTACAATGTAATTGATTGATTTTTGTAAAGGACCAATTTGGCATTATTTAATTAAAAGTTTTTAGAAAGTTTTAATAAAATAGTTTACAATTTAATGAATTTTTAAAAATATGGAAGTTTATGTAAGTTACTTACCATAAATGGACTAACTTCTATACTTTATTTCCACTAAGAAAAATCCACTGATATAAGCTTACCTTACGCCGGAATCAATCTCTTCTCCCCAGTTCTCTGTTCTCTTCAAACAGATATGCCCCATCTTATAGAGCAGGGGTGCTCAAACCTGCCTTATGGCAGTGCATATGCCAACACAAACACAACACAAGCCGATAGGCTTGAGCACCACGGTTGTAGAGTGTAGCGAAAAAAAGAGTACGTAGTCGAGAGCATGTGTTGGGGTTTTTCTCTCGCCGAGAGTACGTGATTTGTGTTTTTATTGGGAGCTTAGGTGAACAGTAAAAAATGCGCAAACAATAGATATAAACAATAGATATAGTGGGTAGCCATCGCCGGTTCCGTGGAGATCGGACCCGTGCTCAGTACCTGTAGTGATCGGGCTTGAAGGGACCGGTTTGCGAGACGCCCAGATAGCTGGCCTGCTTGTCCGTCAGCTTGGTGAGCTTCACGCCCAGCTTCTCCAGATGCAGGCTGGCCACCTCCTCGTCAAGGATCTTGGGCAGAACGTGCACGCCGACGGCGTACTTCTCGGACTTGGTCCACAGCTCGATCTGGGCGAGAACCTGGTTGGTGAAGGAGTTGGACATGACGAAGCTGGGGTGTCCGTGGGCACAGCCCAGGTTAACCAGACGGCCCTCGGCCAGCAGGATGATGTGCCTGCCGTTCTGCATCGTGTACCGATCGACTTGGGGCGCCACATTGATCTTCTCCTTGGCGTTCGCATTCAGCCAGTCCACATCGATCTCGATGTCAAAGTGACCGATGTTGCAGACGATGGAGTCGTCGGGCATCTGCAGGATGTGCTCGCCGGTGATGATGTCCCGGCAGCCGGTGGTGGTCACAAAGATGGAGGCCTCCTTGCTGGCCTCCTCCATGGTGGTCACCTCGTAGCCCTCCATTGCCGCCTGCAGGGCATTGATCGGATCGATTTCGGTGATGATGACACGGCCACCGAAGCCCTTCAGGGCCTGGGCACAGCCCTTGCCCACATCCCCGTACCCGGCGACGCAGCACACCTTGCCGGCAATCATCACATCGGTGGCCCGCTTGATGCCATCGATAAGGGACTCCCGGCAGCCGTACAGGTTGTCGAACTTGCTCTTGGTCACCGAATCGTTGACGTTGATCGCCGGGATGCCCAGGCGACCGTCCTTGAACATCTTGTACAGGTTGTGCACGCCAGTGGTCGTCTCCTCGCTCAGGCCCTTGATGCCCTTGAGGTACTGGGGGAACTTCTCGTGCACCAGGTTGGTCAGATCGCCGCCATCGTCCAGGATCATGTTCAGGGGCTGGCCGTCGGGGAAGACCAGGGTCTGCTCGATGCACCAGTTGTACTCCTCATCGGTCTCGCCCTTCCATGCGTACACGGGCACACCGGAGGCTGCGATGGCTGCCGCCGCATGATCCTGTGTGCTGAAGATGTTGCAGCTGGACCATTGAACCTAAAGGATGGGACGGGGAATTAGTAGGATCTTCAGGGAAAATATATATTAGATATAGACTAGAACAGTATGCACAAAAGAGAACAAAAGAATCAGTGCAGACAAATTGTAATTGTGTGGCTAGATTTAGACTTTTTTAGCGTTAAATAGCTAGTTTTTAGGTTATAGCTATTTTTTTTGCCATATTACAATATATTTTAGCTTTTTTTCTTCTCATATCTAGGCATAGAGTGTTCAATTTTCACTCATACATGCAATGTTAATTTGACTGTAGTGGTGCGGACCACTGGACTAAAACATGCTAAGATTTTATTGAAAACATAGATTTTACATATATTCAGAGGTAAGGCAGCCTCCCTTATCAACATCAACGTGCTTACCACTTGATTGATAATAAAACTAGTTGGGAATTCTTAGTTAAATGGTCAAATTAATTGGCCACTTTTAGTTTAAATAAAAAATTAACTGGAAATACTAAGTTTAATGGTAGAGTTATTATTTATTATCACAGCTAAATGCTAGAACTAGTTGGGAATTCTAAGTTCCTCAGTGGCATTAACCTCAACTAAACGTATTTAAAAAACTAAAAGTTGTCTGATAATTTCATCTAGGTAATAGTTGCCATGTGCGAGGATCACAAAAAATAGGAAAACATGCTGCGTCATAGGAAATAACAATCTGGAGGTCTTATCTCGGGCGCCTTGAACTTGCCCCCCGCCAAAACGAAAGTTTTGTTATTCAAATCGGTGCGTAAACAAATGATGATAAGGGCACAGAGCTCTTGGACACAGATGGTAAGTTTCTGGCTATTTTTAGGTCGCATAATATTTCCTATACCTTGTACATTTACATATTGTATAATTTACTAAGGATAACATAAATTATACTCCCTTGAACGGGGTTTTAAGATGGCAAAATCAGTTTCTAAATTTGGTTTGACATTTTTCTGGGGTGAAGTTCTGTAATTATGGTTCTTATTTTGAAATAAAATATATATTTGCATAATGGAATTTAGTGACTTTAAAAATCGAATTAATATATTTAAGAATACACCTAAAAATGCCATATTAATGGGTTTCTTTGTTAAAAATATATAATCAATGTAAAATTATAAAAGACCTTAATTTTGTGGAAGAAAATATGTTTTTCGTGTTTTTAAGGCATACCCGAAGGTAACTACTTTTAATTTATTTTTTTTATTCAGCTTCCTTCAACTTTTGTGCAACTATAATAATATATTTTTAAATGCGAATTAAATCTTTTTTTATGCTTTTATTTTAAATATGTTTATGGGTATATTTTTTCCAATTTATCGATTATAATCAGCAAACTTTACGATCTTTAAGAATGGCATGACACTATTTATAAATATATATTTTACCGATAAGGATGCCATTAATGTGATCATAGCTGTGGCTTTATCAACCTCTTTAGTTTTTTTTTTTATATTTGTAATTTAGTGTGATCTTTACCGGTATCTTAGTATGACTAAAAACCCACCTTAGCGCCCAATTCAATGAGGGTCTCGATGAGGACGGCCGTCTGGACGGTCATGTGCAGGCAGCCGGTGATGCGAGCACCGCTCAGGATCTTGGAGGGGCCGTACTTGCGCCGGACAGCCATCAGGCCGGGCATCTCGTTCTCCGCAATGATGATCGCCTTGCGTCCCCATGGCGCCAGACTGATATCGGCTAGAGGTAGAGCGAGGAGCGGGAGGAGAAAGAATAGGGTCAGATAAGCTTTCCTGTGCTTGATTTATGCCTTTTTTAGCTTGGCCCAGCAACAACGTGCTCTTCTCGCCGCACGTTTAACCTCAGAAACATGTGCGCGCCGGGTCGTACATACATATGTTTCCCGCCTGTTGCCGGTTGCCGAGTCAACGAAGTTCCCAGACTTATTTATAACTCACCAACTTTGTAGTTAGGCTTCGACATTCTCGCAAGGATTGGGCTCTTGGACTTGGACGAGGAGCAGACAGAGAATCGCACACAACCGAATTAAAGACGCGGGCAGCGGTTAATGAAAAAACCCAAAACAGTGGAGGCTATTAATGCATCGGGCTCCCGATAACGATAGCATTGATAGTTTTGGGGCCAGCCAGCGCGATAGTATCGAGAAACCCCCCATCTTATTTTTAAGTGTTCTCGCAGGGCAGTTTTTTAATTAGTTTCACATTTATTTTAGCTAATATTATTAATATTAAATCTTTGGGTCGTTGATTTTGGATCTGATAAATTTATTTTACAATTTTCAGCATCATATTTGTTGAATTGTTAACACTGTAGTTTTCTGTGGCAGGGCAACTCTGTTATTTGGCAATACAAACTAGCAGAAAATAAAGAGGTATGCAATTTTGAGATTATTAAATGGATATCTTCATAAATTTAAAGTTTTAAATAATTAAATTGAAAATAAACTTTGAATTTACATTAATTCGATAAAGTTTTTAAACAGCGCGCTTTAGTTGCCTACAAATAAGAAAACTTAGTGTGACCACTCTTAGGATTTTGATACTTTTGCCATCTGGCAACACCAGCACCAAACACCTCCGGCCACACGGAACACCAACTAGCTCTTTCTTTTTTGACGTGACCAGCGAGAAAATGGTTGGTGTTTTTTGTGCGAAAACTAATTTATAAAAATAAGTGACATCCGTGCACGAAATGGCCGGCAAATGTGAACAATGTACAGCCAATCGAGTGCCCCATGCGATGGAAATGCTATTTTTTTGTGTGCCACCCGAAAATATGAAGATTATTAATGATTTGTTTTTTGTATTGTTTGTGTTGTCGACCAGGTGAAGGTTAAGTGCTCCGAGCTGAGGACGAAGGACAAGAAGGAGCTCACCAAGCAATTGGATGAGCTCAAGAACGAGCTGCTTAGCCTGCGCGTGGCCAAGGTTACCGGCGGAGCTCCCTCCAAGCTCTCCAAGATGTGAGTATATGCCGCCGCCGCTGCTGCCCCCTTCCCGGCTGACCAAGCTAATCCCCATACCCTGTTTGCTGTTTATGTTTATAGCCGCGTTGTCCGCAAGGCCATCGCTCGCGTCTACATCGTGATGCACCAGAAGCAGAAGGAGAATCTGCGCAAGGTGTTCAAGAACAAGAAGTACAAGCCCCTGGATCTGCGCAAAAAGAAGACCCGCGCCATCCGCAAGGCTCTGTCGCCGCGCGACGCCAACCGCAAGACCCTGAAGGAGATCCGCAAGCGCTCCGTCTTCCCCCAGCGGAAGTTCGCCGTCAAGGCCTAAGATCGTGGATCATCGTGGTCGATCGGTTGTCTGAATAGTGTGCGTTAAGGTTCTCCAGCGAAAGAAAAAAATAGATGAAGAAAAGAAATAAAACCTTTTTTTTAAAGTGAAACTAAAAAAAAACTGTGTGCTTATATTATTTTTTATCTGTGAAGAAGCGAGAACCGCGAGTGTTTGTCACGTGGACTCATTGAATGGCGGCGCGCATTTATTAGCTAAAATAACTAGAAAAGTAGCTTACCTTCTCGTAATGATGTGGAGCGCCAAAATGTGGGAAAAAGTTGAATAAATATGGTTTGCCAAACAAAATGTGCTAGCGCCTGTAGTTGTCAATGGTTTCCAGTAAATCTTCTTTAGAAATTCTGCTACCATCCTTTGCTTACATCTTTATAAAGCTTATTTGTTATATGCCAATGGATCTGCCTATGTTTTGGCTTATAAATATGGCAGACTCCCTCCATCCATCACTCCTTAATCGGAGGAAACCTAATAGGCAACATGAATTACTAAGATTTGAAGTTTTTGTAGTTTCCAGGCAGAAATATAAATGAGTTCCTTGATTAGGCAAGAAATTATGAGGGATAGTAGCTAAAAAATGTATTAGCAGGAACTCCTATATGCTAGTAGAGTTATTAAATACCTTTTCCTTAACAAATGAAACCACAATTTCAAAATCCGCACATTTCTCAATTGGTCTACGTATATATATTTATTATTTCGATTGTCTTTGATGTAAGCGCAGCCATACATCGATGCATAGGTTTATAAATTAAACGGTAATAATTAATAATAGTTGATATATGTATGAATTACAAGCTCTTAATGCAAAAGACTCGATTCCGACTCGATCTCATACTGAATATGTTTGGCACATTTGGTTAATACTATTCTTCTGCACGGCGTGGAAGAGCGGCGTGCTGCGGACAACGCCCGACAGCTCCTTGGAGTTCTTGCTTTGGTGATAGTTTCTACTTGCCATCGGCGACAGCGGCTGGCCCCAGAACTTGAGCAGCGCAAAGATCTTGAAGTAGGCCACCCTGCAAGATCAGAATAATGAAAATTAATAAGAAATGGAGTTGGAATAACTCCGATCCCTACCTGTAGTTGCGATTGCTGGCCGCATAGATGATCGGATTGATGACGCTGGAGGCCCAGGCCATCACCGAGGCGATGATGTGCAGCCAGGGATACGAGGTCGTGCGCTCGTTGTCCACCACATTGGCCAGCATCAGCGGCAGGAAGCAGATGAGGAAGCACAGGAAGATGGTGACCATCATGACGGTCAGCCGGTTGTCTTCGCGCGCCTTTCTCGTACAGGTGGTGGTCACATAGGAGCTGCCGCCGGCCGAGGATCCCTTGCCCGCGGCATTCGCTCCAATCTGAAAGTTATCATGGCTGCGGATCTTCTTCTTCTGATGCAGGACCGTAATGTAGATGCAGGAATACGAGACGATGATCACCAGGCAGGGCAGCAGGAAGCCGATCAGGAACAGGGTCTTCTTGATCGATCGCCCCTCCTTCTTGAGGATCGTGCAGGAGAAGGTGGCCTCGTCCAGTCCCATCTCACCCCAAATGCCAAGAATGGGCGGCAGCTGCAGGAAAATATCATATTTTTAGGGACTTTTCTTTGGAGAGAGATTGGGAGTTCTTCTATAGGTATTCCTCTTTGGGAACTCACCAGAAGCAGAAAGGAAACGGCCCACACGAACAGCAGCTGGAGTGTTATGAACTTGGGCTTGTATATCTGCGCGTAGCGGCTGTGGCAAGCGATGAGTATATATCTGTCCCAGGGATTACGTTTCAATGCTGAGGATTAGTTGATCTGAGTGAGGGTAAGGAGGGACAGGGCTTACCTGTTCAGGGTGATGCCCACCATGCTGAGGAGGGAAACAGCCACGTTGCCGTAGAAGATCACGGGAAATATCTTGCACAATGTGGTGCCAAAGGTCCAGCTCTGGTTTGGGAAAGGAAACATTATTATAAACTATAATATATTGCTAATGTAAGGGTGACTCACCTCCTGGAAAAATCGCACTGCTGTCAGCGGCAGACTGAAGGAGCAGAAGAGCAGGTCCGAGATGCTCAGCGAGATGACGAAGGCGGTGGTGGCATGCTCCCGTATCGTGGGGCTCTTGAGCAGCGCCAGCAGGGTGATCAGGTTACCTGAAGCAGGTTAGCAGTCAGCAGGGGACTCGCAGAAGGAGTAGGAGGAGGATTACTCACCCAGCACACCGATCGTCACAAAGACGCAGGCACTAATTGCGGCGAACAATGTCGCCGAATGCGGGTAGATCGACTGCGTGGCCGCTGGGGCATCCATCTGCATGTCCGTCGTGTCCATGTGACTGTTCATCATTTCCATGTCCATGTCCATTCTGAGGGTAAGCAAAGAAAGCGAAAAGGCAGCATTAGTAAAGGTGAAAAGCGGTCTTATCCCGGATTATATGTTCTCTATTTTTTGTTATTTTTTACGCTCACTTTTCTTCAATTTAAAGGTTGTATAATTTTTTAGCAATAATTTTTAGGTCACATAGAGTCTTTGACTCATCAAAAGTGCATTATTTAAGCCCGCATAATTTCCGATAATCTGGTGGGTCTCTCTTCTAAAGATTAGATAACCGGATGTGTGTACAAATTAATATATATTATTGATCCAATTAGAGGAAGCCCGGAACTTTGTTTACATTGATGATTATCAGTTTGTTATTAATCAACATTACGTGGGAATATTCTTAATTAATTGAAAAATAAAGTACTACCAATTAGGATCTTGATGACCCTATTCCCGGTGCATTTCTTCATGTGTACTCAAAAAGGAAATGCTATATAATCGCTAAATCGCTAAAATCAAGTTTGCGTCGCGTGAATATCTCTGAATGAATGAATAGACGTAAACAAATACGTGAGACGACTTGAAACATTTAACTAATTGCCGCTTTGCGGATGCAATATAGCCCAGTTTGCTCCACTGTCGGGAGAGCTGGGGGAAAACCCGATCCAGTGCGATCCTGTAACCGGGGATTAGCAAGGAAGTCTGCATACTCCCACCGACCATACCAGCATTCGTGAGAGATATCGCATCCGAGACATTTGATTTATGCGGACTGATTTTCGTTATAAGATCGGGCTCTCGGCCATTAAACTGGTCATCGGTGGTACTGATTGGATCCGAGGAGATTCAATACGATCCGGTTTCCCCACGATTTCAAATCACATTTGTACGAATTTTTCTTCTCGACATTTTTAGTTTTTAGTATTCAATTTCCTCCAATTTCCTCATCAGTCGAGCAAGGCGAACTGCTTTGGTGTTAGCTTAGTGGCTTTGGGCTTTGGATAACACACAGCATGACATATATCAAATGGCCGCTGACTGTGTGATTGATGTGCAACGAGATTATTTATTATCAAATCAGGATTCAGAAGGAGCTCAATGTCAGCGGAGACGGGAGCATGAAAGGAGGTTGTACCTTTTAATTAAGGAGTCGTTGCCGAATACTATTATGGTTAGCCTATCTCCAAGGCCTTAAGGCTGCACAATTGAATGATTTCCTTCCTTATGGGTTATTAAAAACTGAACAAGCCACAATTCCGCATTAATTTATTACAGGAGTTTCTAGCAAATACAAAAACTAGCATCTGTGAGAATCAGGTAAGTTCACTGATGACTCAGACGCTGCTTTCTTTTTTAATAAATAAATCTACATATTACTTTTGCATTTAAATGGTCTTCCTTGTTAGTCACGTACTGTGGTGTGGCAAGGCAGTTTCTTTCAATTGCAGTACAACTTAATACGAGGCTGGTATCAGAGTTGGAACGATAAAGATTCCGGGTATTGAATGCTGCATAAATTAGTAATTAAATATCTACAAGCTAGTATGAATAATACACTTGTAACAATAAAATTCCCGTCAGCTAAATTCTCGAAAAGCCAAGCGGAAAAGCCGAATCCAATTTAAAACTTGTCGGAAAACTACAATTTGGTTTACAGAGTGAGGGAGTTGAGTTGCTGGATAAACATTGGTTTCCTTAATCTGTGCACTAACATACAAGAAAGGCCATTAACAAATTTTCATAAAGATTACTACCGTGTTTGATGATTAACATTTGATAAAAACCTGCCATGCATTTTAAATAAAACCTGAACACTTCATAACTTAATTCGATTCGGTATTCGGTATATGAGAAGTGTGTGTTTACTTTTATTTTTAGCAAGGAAAACGCGTTTCGATACACACATGGCATAATTTGATTTAAAGTGAATAACACATGCAAATCATGCGATTGCAGCCGCAATTCGATAACCAAAACCGATTTTCGGCCATGTTCGTGGCTTGTTTTGGGGTTTGAAATACATAATTAGTTCGATATGCTGTCACAGAGTTGTGGAGGACGATAACCACTTGTAAATTAAGTGATTGCAGGTGCAATTCGATAACCAAACCGATTAAGGCCCTAGCTTATGGTTTGTTTTCGATTTTGTTATGAACAATTGATTTTATATGCTGTTTGAGAGTTTTTCAAGAAGATTATAACATGTAAGTCTTGCGATAGCATCCGCAATTCGATAATCAAAACCGATTGACCGATTTATAATAAATAAGTGAGTAAGTAGTGACTCGAGTTTTTGAAAACGATAACCACTTATAAATCATACGATTGCAGTCACAACTCAATAGCCAAAACCCATTTTCGCCCTTGTTTGTGGTTTGTTTTGGATTTTGAAATAAATAATTGATTCGATATGCTGTCAGTGAGTTTTTGAAGACGATTCCTTATCTTTCGAGGGCTTACACATGCATGCATGTTCTGGGTTTCGAAACAGTTTTTTTTTTAAAGGCCTCTCTTGGAATTTGTAATTGTTATCGTTGCGAACAAGCGCGCTGCAAGGAGCTATCAGCGTCTTGAACATTAATGCACTTTTTTACGACCAATTAAATTTTCATTTTCCTTTCTTTTCGAGTTGATAAGCGGCGAAAGCGACGCGGCAACAGAGTCTTGCGACCCAAATGCAATCAAATGGCTCCCATTTCCATTTCCATTTCCACTGCTGTGTTACACCCGTTTTGGTTTCAGTTTTTCCGTTTCCCCAGTAAAAACAAGAACCGACCATCATATGCTGCGCGTATTGAATCAATGACACTTTCAATTAAGCCGCGCTTTGTCACTCTCTCAGTTTTGGCTGCAGATAACGCGCCGCCTGTGTCCAAGTCCAACTGTTATGCATATGCACACAATTCCATTTATTTAATGATTTCTATTTGGTTCGGTTAAATTAAAAAGCGCCTTGTTACACATTTAACGATGTTTCCGGTGCGTGCTACACTTCGGGGAATGCTGGGAAAGGGAACAGCCAGAAGAAGAAGAAGGGGTGCTGGTGCTGCGTATATGGAACCATGGGGCAGCAAGGGAAACCCATTTGGAAACCCCGAGGAGGGGGGTGATAAGTGGGGACAGCGGTTCGCTTTCATGCATGATCAACATGTGTGTTTGTTTTCAGAGCTCGCTCGACGCTCTTGTTGTTTCAGTTCTTTCCTTTTCGGTTTTTGGACAGGGGAGAAGCAGCAGAGCAAAACAGCCCGCAACTGGGAATCTGAATATGCATCCCACATAGCACAGCACACCATCCATGCCATGCCATCCCCATCCCTACAACATGCTCTGGCATCCAATATTGAGAACAATCCCGAGTTGTTCCATTCCCGTACAATATGCGTGTGCACTTACAGCAGCGGTGGAAATAATAGGGACAACGAGCATATCTTATCAGCTTTTACAGGGATTTAAATATAGAGATTAAACACACAGAAAATATTATGTGATACGAGACCTGGTGGGAAAATAAAAATGATATTTCTATTATGTTTAAACGGTATCTCTAGGTAATAAATGCAAATGATGGAAAAATTAAGAGTCTTTTATGATATATCTTTTATAATATGATATTTCTATTATGTTTAAACGGTATCTCTAGGTAATATTTGCAAATTATGGAAAAATTATGAAGCTTTTATGATATATCTTTTATAATATGATATTTCTATTATGTTTAATCGGCATCTCTGGGTAATAATTGCAAATGATGGAAAAATTAAGAAGCTATTTATGACCAAAAACTCACTAGATCTGCAGGTGTATTTTCAGAGCTGACCCCGAGTGTGGGAGGAGTGCCCCTCCGCTCAACAGTTGGCACTGATGATGGCACAGATATCAGAGATAACGCTCCCCACTTTCCGCTGGGATGTATGGATCGCACCACCCCTCTTCTTCCTCCATTTCTCGCTCCCCTCGAAAATACGCACATTATGTACACACAGCTAAGCACATAACAGTAAATGTATTGTACATATATTTACATCGAAGTCTTATCAGCCTTGGTTTCCCACCGCCGCCAAAGCAGGAATTCCTTGGAAGCCCCACACGAAAAATGCAAGACAAGCAGCGGAACGAAGCTTAAATATAATCAATCAATAAATGTGTGTTTTATAAATGGGAAGGGGGGAGTAAATCGTATGCAAATAATTATTTCCCACAGAGAGAAGAAAATGTGTGTCGTCTTATCTGTGGGTGACTTTATCGACATGGATCGACTTACGCATCGCGTGAGAATTAACTTGATAGATTATATTTTAAACACCTCTCTATGTTAAGCTTTTAAAATAATATTTGAAATAGATATGAGGGTGTAGATTTTGTTTTTGTACTCCTGAAACACAGAAATCTCATTTAAAAAATATAAAATATTACAAGTACCAAAATCGTGTCTCTGCTGCCCCGTATTTGCATTTATTTTTCGTGTCATTGTACCAGAAATATTTCCCGCTTTCGTTGCACATTGCTGACTAATCGAAAGCTAAGTAGCAGCTTTAAATCCCGAATAAGTTTATCGATAGCGTATGTATGAGTGTATGTACGAATGTACATAAGTAAATAATGCACATGTGTATTGGAACGTTTTGGAGCTGGGTTTTTTTTCTCACTGGGACTTGAGTTGAATGAGTCGCTGCTGCTGCTGCTGCTGCTGCTACCAACTGTTGTTGGGCGAGAAGGAGATGGGGCAACGGGGAAATGGGATGATTCATGCAGCTGACGTTTGGACAGAGGCGGGAGGGAAAGAGATGGCGCATCGGAAGCAGCAGAATCAAAAAATCTGTGTAAATAAAAACAAAAGACTTTGCTGGGACAGATGAGGGGATTATTAGAGACCAAGAATGTAAAGCTGCAGAGAGAACATATTATACGTTCTAGCATTTAATTGGTAATAGGAATAACATTTAATTAAAGTCATAATTAACATTGCAAACAGATATCATTAAAAAAATCTATTTTCTAGGATTTAATAAAGAATTCTTTTGGATTTTGTTATCTTTGATATACATAGGTAACTAAAGCTAGGGTTTTTTCCCGGTGTATTGCATTAGCCTGCTCCCTTCTCTCCATCTCCTTTATCCCACTAATTTTCGCCCCTCTCCCCTTATCATTGCTGATTTTTTGTTGTTGTTGAGAGAGGGTGGAATCGGAATTTCGGATGCAGCAGAGCGAGATAGGGAGTACGGAGAAACAGCCGTTCCTTAATCGTTTTGTTACACTCACACCAATGCAGTTCTGCGCGTGCGTGCATGTGTGTGCGTGTGGACCAAATGCAACAACAATAACAGCAACATAAAAAAAAACCCGCACAATTGTCTTAACTCAAATTGTTAACAAAAGTGGCCAGATTCTGGCATTGGTAGCGCACTCACCTGAACTCGTTATTGTGTGCGTTTGTGTGTTTCCGCTTTTTATTTTGTACTCTTCGTTCCTTAAACGCTTTTAAATTGCATTTTGTTTGGCGCACAGCACTCGTTTCGAATTAACAAACACCGATATTTGGGCAAGACAACAGGAAAAAAATGCAAAAATAAATACAAATATTAAGTCAACCGATTCTGGCCTTCTTCTGGTGACTTTGTGGCTTTTATTTTTGTTTTTGTTTTTGTTTCTCTTAACGTTGGCAGTGACACACTGTATGGTAGAGGGGGCGAGGTAGATCTCTGATCACGCAGCTCGTATTTCGTATTTTCTTTGGCAATTAACGGCAATAATAACAACAATACAACGGAACGGGAATGGGAACGGGGGAAAAAAAGAGTCTCCACGGACAACTTCTTCGCTCGCGATTTCGATTGGATCTCGTCTCCCAGTGTTGCCAGATGAAAATTTTGCTTTCCCCCTAAAAAATCTCAAATAGTCCATATTTCCCCCTAAAAAATCCCGTTTTCCCCCTAAATTAAAAAAAAAATGTTATTTCACAAATTAAAAGAAGAAATTTCCATTATGACGTTGAAATACTATGATTATATTTACATATATATGTATACTTACATAACTCTTTAAAACTGCACATCGAGATCAAATATTATGTCAACACCTCCAGAACATCATCCGAAAATTCGCTTTTGTACACTTCCTCGCTATTGAATAGCTTGAACATTTGAGTCGTTGGTTCAAACTTGTTGCACTTGTTTTCCAATGTCAGTCTTATGCGAAGAAGGGCATCTGCTGTTTTTGTGGCTATCCGGTTCCTTAATTTATCTTTAACAATGTTAAAGACAGAAAATGCTCTTTCGACAGAGGCATTTGAGAAGGGCAAGCACAA
>VNJO01002012.1:0-17217 GCA_008042535.1 Drosophila tani | reverse complement strand
ATTACTCCATCGACATAAAATTTTGATTTTCCACCCATTTCTTACACATTTTCGCAGTGTACTTAGGATACCTGTCTTGTTCAAAAGTATATTTTCCTTTATAGAAGCCACATTTGTCCAGAAAATTTTTAAAATTTTCTTGGAAAATATTTTAAATAGTCTTCTTTACTCATAATTCCATCAATTTTGTGCAAAGGCTCAACTTGCCACGATGTAAAGCTATTATATTTCCTCCTCCATGCTATACGGCTTGCTCACATATTGTCTTTGAAGCTTGTTACTGGACCTAAGCGAACAATACTACATCCTATTCGACTGGGAATAGTTAAACATGGATTCCTTTGACCAAATATCACATTTCCAATCTTATATTGTCTAATTTTTGTGTGTCCATGCGAATTTCAATCGAACCTTAACACCTTCCTAGGAGAGAACTGGTTTATTTTTTTCCCCCAATTGCGGCATTTTCAGTTCTACCCAATGGTACCGAGTTCTCCGTTGAACTTTTGATTAAATTATAAAGAGGGAAGACTATTTTAAATATTTTCCAAGCCCATTTTCAATATTTTTTTGAACATTTTGGCTTTTATGAGGGAAAATTCACTTTTCAACAGGATGCAGATCCTAAGTACACTTCAAAAATTCTTAAGAAACGGGTAGAAAACCAACATTTTATCTTGTTTGAGTGGAATGCTAAAAGTTCCGACATCAATCCGATTGAAAATCTGAGGTCAATCATGACCATATATCTTTGGCCGTATCAATCAGTCCAATGCAACGTAGGTGGTCCTTGGAGGCTTGTGGAACTGAAGTGGAATTAACTTCTGAATGGAATTGTTGAGAAATGGGTTGAAAAGATGCCAAAATATATAAAAAATTATAAAGACACGAATTGTCTTTCGACAAAATATTAATACGGAATTTCTTTAGATTTTTTCATATAAGGTGCAAAACTGAGTACATGTCATTTGTTTTGGTTTTTTATTTCTTACTATTACATTGCTTCTTATATTATTTTACTATTTACGTCTATTTGTTCCAAATTGAATAAAAAATCGAGGGAAAAAAAGTTTGTTTGATTATCTTCATTCGTTCAGGTTTTATGAGCGCTCGAACACGAAAATGTGGAACGTGGAATCACTTTTGCTCCCCACTGTAGTTGGGACAGCCATTGGTTAGGTGCAAACTTCAGTGCAAACTTATATAGATCAGCGAGCAGAATTAATAGGGTTTGCAGCTAAAGTGATGGGTTAAGGGAAGGATAAATTAGGGAGGTTGACTTAAAAGTTTGTTTGATATTTGGCTTAATTCTTTATTATTTGAATATTAGTTGGAGTGTCTAACAAAAATAAAAATGAATGAAATATAGCCTTGTATTTAAGTTCTTCCTTGTAAGCTTATTCAAGTTTTTTCAGGCAGGTTTAGGAAAGATTATAGGAAAAATTAAAGCAGTAATATTTAAGCAATTAATTCTTTATTATTTAAATATGAACTGGAAAAAGAAAAATGTATGAAACAAAGCCTTGTATTTTAGTTCTTTCTTGCAAGCTTATTCAAGTTTTTTAGGCTTTTCTTCCAAGCAGGCTTAGGAAATTTTATAGGAGAAATTAAAGCAGCAAACTAAAACCCCTTAAAATATATGTAATCTTCAATAGAAATCCACCTTAATTTCCAGCCACTCTCCAACAAATAATAAATCCCAAAATATATTTATAGCCCATCGGCTTACTTTACCACAAAAAAAATGTATAAAACGTTTTCCCACCTGAAGCGCTTAACGTAACTTCCCTTTTCCACCCTCAATTTATGTTTATAATTGCTGAAACCTAAGACTCATATTCTAAATGTATCCGAAAGGAAAAGCTGAAAATCTCTCTCGTTACCATTTTCTCTATGTTGGCCGCCTTTTCCCCCACCCCTTCGTGTGTTCCCTTGGCCATGTTTAAGTGGCAGACTGTTGCTTGTGCGCCGCGCTTTTGGCCCAAATGGCTTCAACGGCCACGACGGCATTGTATTTTGAGCCTCTCTCGTAACAAATCGATATTTTAAGCATTTTAATGTCTGCGCCAAACGCAAAATGTTGGCGCCAAGTTCCGAGCTTCGTTTTTATATATATATATTTTTTTTTTTGTTTTATAGAGCGGGGCCAGGGTTGAGTGTCCGTCCGTGTCCGTGTCCGTGCCCGTAGCCGTGTCCATGTCCATGATGGTGGCGCCGTCTATATATACTTGGGAACACTGAGAACAAAAGAATTATGGTGGGAAATTAATAGAGAAATGAATAGGGGGAAAAATAGAAAAATAAATAGAGAAATAAATAGTGAAATTAATAGGGAAATAATTAGAGTAAATACACAATATTTAAAGTTTCTAACAGGCCCTAGAGCATTGTTAAATTTATCATTGATTGAATTTAGTCCTGAAAACAATTAAAATATATTATTTATCCCTTCCAGGGATTCCTTAAAATAAAATATAAATATAAACTAAAAAATATGAATAAAAAAGCCCTACGAAATAAAGTATTTAAATAAGATAAAATATAGACCTGAAATCAATTTAAAATATATTATTTTAACCTTCCAGGGATTCCTTAAAATAAATATAAATATAAACTAAAGAAATATGAATAAAGAATTTTTTTTATTTTTTTTTTATATAATGCCGTAGGAAGTATTTAATTAAGGTATAAAGTATGCTGCACATAATTTTTTTCTGACTTTAAAAGCTTTAGTCGGATCCCAGAAAACTTTGATACAATTTTAAAGAACTTAAACCATTAACCCATTTTCTCAGTGGAAATTCATTGCCCTTTTTAGCCTTAATTGAGGTTCAACCTCCCCCTCCCCGGCTGCGACTACATGTGCACCTCATATTTTTCATGCAATTAGCCTTAATTCGGTGAATCAATCATGATAGCAGTGCTTTACTTACTTTACTCAACTTTGGTCTCTCATTTATTTTTAGTGGCCGGAATTCACATTTTAACCCCCCGCCGGGTTTCTAAATTTAGTTGGAATGTTAGATTGTGTGTGTGTCTGCAGGAGTATGTGCGCGGGGCCTTTAGTTTTGAGAGCAATTTAAGCTGAAGTGGGTTGATTTTGAATGGTTAGTGGCGGCGATGGGGTTAGTAACGTTGGATTTGCATGCCAAAAGCAGAAAATGCTCAAGTGGCTAGAAAGATAAATTAATGTGGCACAGGTAGAGAGGGGAAACACGTTCAAGTATACTCTACATAAATGTGGCCAATTTCCAAAGCTCAAGATGTTTGCCGAACCGAAAGAACGTTTATCGGGAAGTGGGGAAAATTAGCAGAAGATACTGATATGGGGCACTTGGCTATTAAAGGATATGGTTTATATTGTCAAGTGTAATTGAAGGAATGTGGGTTTTTCAAAGGGAAACTGTTTAAAGTGGCTGAGAATTTATGAGAAGAGATTTTGGTAATATAAAATATATATTTAGTAACTTAATGGTTGGTTATTTGGTTATTATATTTACTACTTCCTTCATTTTCAATCGTAATTAAAAATAAATATGCACCACTTTACTTGAAATATAATTCCCTCCATAAATAATCTGCAACACTTTCAAGCCCTCTCTCATTTAGATTTTCAATTCTAGGCAAAACTTTTAAACTTGTTGGATATTACCTAACCATCGCCCCTCCCCTAAAACCCCATAATCCTAAAATGTTTATATTTTTTTTGCAAATTTTATAGCAGCACAGCAGCAGCACAGCACACACACATGGCATAGTGGCTTCATTTTACAATGAAATCTCCACAGCAACAGCAGCGGGGCGCACAAATTTTTGGGATATAAAATCTGTTAAGCAAACAAAATGCAAAAATGAAAAATGGCTAAATCAAAAGCTGTAAATACAAATGCATATATCACTATGTGTATGCAGTTATATCTCTGGAATTACATGGAACATTCATGTGCCAGCCTTTTTTATCACATTTTCATATATGAGTGCGAGTGCCTGTGGCTGGCTGGGATTTCCGAGTGGGGTTATGACCAGCTTGGAGTTGTGCAATTTTCATTTCCAAGTTTTCACCCTGCGCGGGGCGCTGTCATTAATGCCAAAGGGTGTCCGTCCGTGCCAGTGTGGCCAGAGGGAGGCGTCCGTCCATGCAGTGTGGCCAGGGTAGGGGGTCTGTGCCAGTGTGGCCATGTGCACAAATGAGTTTTCGGTGCGAGCCATTAGTTGGCAGCTTTTTAATTTGCTCCGTTCTCTCTTTCCGCTCGGTGCAGCGATTAAAGCCAAGTGTCAACTGTTGTTAGCATTCTCCGGGAATTGGTCTGTGGCTGATTGCCCTTCAAATTAAAATGTCAAAGTTAGTCAAGCGGCGACTAAAGTCTAATTTAGTGGGGAGTTCTGGCATATTAAGTAGATTAAGAGTGGTTAAATTCATTATTTTGGCAGGGATATCTGGGAAAGGCAATAAGGAAGTGTCAATTCGTGGTTTAAGTTCACTCTTAAGAAGCTTGTTAATAGTTAGTACCATTTAATTTATTTTTAATACCATTTAATTACTTTTAATACCATTTAATTACTTTTTATATAATTTAATTTCTTTTAATACCATTTAATTACTTTTAACCCCATTTAATTACTTTTAATACCATTTAATTACTTTTAATACCGTTTAAATACTTTTTAAACTTGTATTTTTAATACCATTTAATTACCTTTAAATACCATTTATTTACTTTTAATACAATTTAATTACTTTTAATACTTTTAATACTATTTAAATACTTTTAATACCATTTAATTACTTTTTACTACTTAAACTTGTATTTTTCCCTTTAACAATTATAAAATTAGTTTTAAAAACTAAGAAAAGTTTCTTTGCAAGAACACTTACCCGAAAGCAAAAAAATGCTTCGTAGGGAACTTATATCTTCCTATTATCAGGCCCCCAAACCCGTTCATTTGTCAAGCTCGATGCGTACTATTTGCCACTTTGGATGATGGGGCTCGTGACCTCCGGGGGAATGGATTTGGAGCTTGAACTGGAGCTGGAGCTGGTACTCGTGGTATTCGTGTCTCTGCACTTGATGTATGCATATTGAATTGCCCTTAGCGGACTAGCGGAGTGTAGAAGGAAACTTCCTCGGCTGCGGCACGCAAATCAGCCATATATCATTGTCTTCCCGTCTCTTTCTGTGTGCCGCAGAAGCTGTCTCCCCCTGTCCCTCTGATCCTTTCCCTTCCTTTGTTCTTCGCTTAGTGAATGCCTTAAGTGGCATGCAAAAGCATCCGTCCGTCCGTCCGTCCATCGCAAGGCCTGTCCGTCAAAAGCCAAGTGCTGCATTACGGTGAAGTTTCCTTAGGGTTTTCCATCCTTTTTTTTTTTGCCACCATTCTAGCTTTTCCTGCCTCTGGTTTTTATCACTTTTGTTGTCTTTTAGTTTCTGATTAGTTTCCTTTGGCCGCCGTGGGGTTATTTATTATCTGGCGCAAAGTGTGGCAATCATTTACATAAATCAATCCTGATGGCCTGTGCCGGAATCGCGCCATAGAATGTCCAAGCGGGGTTAAAGTGCCACTTCCTGTGCACTACAAGAAAGTTATGAAGGGTTTTGAATAGGCCTAAAACAAATAGAGGATAATATACGAGAGAAAAATAAATTTAATAATAAGTAAATAAAAAAAAGCCAGACTTGTCTCTTCAAATATTACTTATTTTCTTTCCAAGATAAGCCCTTAGATCTCTCCCTATAATCCTTACACTTCTTTCTTCCGGAGAAACTTAATGCAATCTCCCGAGTAAGCCTTGAGTATACACTCAGCATTCTTTTAATATTTTCCCTGCTTTGATTTTAATCCCCAATCTTGGCATTACTTTTGGTTGAGTTTCAGGGTAAGCTTCACCCTTTTTTTTTTTGGGAAATACTATAATGCGCTTTTATTTCCCTACGCTACTTATCCTTTATGCATTTACAACCATTGGGAGATTGGGAGACTGACATTGCGCATACGCCGCGTTGCACGTGCGTGTTGTAAAACATTTCTTCGTATTTCGTATTTCGTTAGCATTTCTCTTGTATATTTTTTCTGTTTTCGTAGTCATAAAACTTGTGCAGCTGCAAAAGATAGGGGAGCAGCTTAACTTTGTTGTTTAGTGTAAAAGCTTTACAACTCGCTGTTGCTGTTGTTATTTGTTCGGTTGCCTCTACTTTTACTTTGTGCACATTATCACTTTGGTCTCCTTCTCGCTACTTGCTAAACCAGGGAAAAAACTTTGTTCGATCTTTTCTCCGGTCGCCGCAACAAAATGGGAAACATGGAAAACCGAGGAAGGAAAAAATGGTAGCAGGGGAAGAAAACAAGAAAATTGTGAGCAAATAGTTTGCCCGGCACTTTAAGCACTTTGGGAACACATTTGAAACACCTTTGGTTGGTCTTTTAGCAACAACTGGCGCCTGCCCTTATTTTCCTCGCTTTTCCGGGCCGCTCTTCAAAGTTTTTAGCCCCCAAAATTGTTGGGTTTTTCTATGCGGTCCTTGTTTTTGGCATCCTCGACATGTGTGTGTGCTGTTTCTGGCCTTTTTTCAGAGTGTGCGTGCCTGGTAAATAAATAAAATTGAAATAAATATTAAATAAATAGAGCAAGGAGTGGGCAGTCAACCAAAAAGAGTTATGAATTTTTGCATGGCAAAGCTCCTTTGGTTTTTGAGTTTCAGAGTTTTTCATAGATCAATAAGGCTTTTTAAAAAGGATTTTCATTTTAGCTTATATTTTATGGAGGATTTTCTGTATTATTTTTCTGTTTTATTTTCCTTTAACTATTTAACTATTTACAAATAAAGG
Organism: Drosophila tani; assembly: GCA_008042535.1. Classification (NCBI taxonomy): domain Eukaryota; kingdom Metazoa; phylum Arthropoda; class Insecta; order Diptera; family Drosophilidae; genus Drosophila; species Drosophila tani. The sequence goes on along the minus strand of VNJO01002012.1, from coordinate 10,392 downwards.
CTGCCGTTTTTTTTTTAGGATTTTACATTGAGAATTAAAAGGTTATATTAACTCAAATATCTAATTAAAAATCCTCTTGAAACTTTCCTATTTAAATTACTTTCTTGGTAACATTTTACCCAAAGCATTTATCAAACTGTTGCTACTCTCTTACCTATTCATTACTTCGATCGGGGTTTCCTACCTTTTCGTTTGATTTATGGTCGCTCCTCCTAAGCTCACTTGTTCGCACACACACATCCATCAATTTGGCCACGTTATTCACACACACGGCCCGAGTCGAATCCTTTTCAGCCATCTCGCCGTAACCAAACACTCCACACTAATTGCAACTGCTTAGCATTGCTCTCGCCGCACACTCCACTTCCATTTCCAACTGCCACTTCCATATCCATTTCCATTTCCATTCTGCGACTCCACAGACCACGGGGCTTTTCTTTATTGTTTTCCAAGCTACGCATTTACACGGGACTTTTTTGTGTGGCCGCTCGCCCTCTCGCTCCCTTTTCTCACTCGACACGCAAATAAATTTTCTTTTCCTGTGCAACTTTCTCTGGCAGAGTGACGAAAACACAAGCAGCCACAACAAATCACACATTGTTGGTACAGGGAAAAAAATGTCTATGTAATATTGGTTATTTATAATTTTTTTTTTAATTAAAATGGTTTATTCATTATAATTTTTAAATAGTGAAGCGCTGGGAATTTATCAAGTAAAAAAAGTAAAAACAGTAAATAAATAGAATTCGAACGCGAGAATAAAAGTACTGGAAACCTTGATTACTTCTATATTTATTAATCAATCTAAGAAGAATACATATATATTTCTAACAATTAAAATGACTTTGGATTTATTCATTTTAATGTTAAATAGTGAAGCGCTGGGAATTCATAAAGTAAATAATAATAAAACCTGAAATAAAGGAAATAAAATACTGGAAACCTTGATCATTTCTGATTATTTCTATACCTATTTATTAAAGTTTATTTATTAAACGATTAATGATTATTAGTAATTAAAAATCAATCTAACAAGAACCTTATGCGTTTTGTATATAATTACAAGTTCTATACATATATTCCTTGGGTTTAAACCTTAATTTCCTTATCTTTAAGTAGTAATTCATAATTCATAATTATTTAAAATATTTATATTTATTATTTCATCCGATATTTATTTCACTTAATTTCTATATAAATTCCGTGGTAAATAATTAGTTAAGGATGTCTAGAGGGTTTATTCTTTTTTATATTTCCTTTATTCTTTTTATATTACTTTTACTTTTTTCCCAAGATCTATAGAACTCTCCTAATTTATGTGGAATTTTTATATGCTTTAGTGTTTTATTTTCCGTGTAATGAGAACAATATCTCGTTCGGTTTGCCGGCCTGCAACACGTGCACGTATAAATGTAACAATGCGGATACTTAATCCCTGCTCTCCTTCGGCATTTGTAATTACGACGATTCCTTCCATTCTACTTATCCCTTTCTTCTCTCTCTCTCTTCCTTGCTATACCCCTCTCTTTCCCCTTGTGTAGACCCCTCTCTTTCGCCTCGGCCCCGGCAATTGTTGTAAATCATAATTTGTTGCTGTGTTGGCTTTCATTGCGAGGTTGCATTGTTTTTGACATTTGGCGCCAACTGGCTGCATGATTCATCGTGATATGTTTTTCCTCTGATTTTTTCCCCCAGGATTTTCCCCCCTTCCGCGCATTTTCCACGCTCGCCTTGTTCTTTTCAACATTTCACACGTTTCGCTTACGCAATGTCGACGGCCTCGCGTTCGAATTTCTTTTTTTTCTTGCCGGATGACTGTGTCTGCCGCTCCTTTTTGATTTTTATTTTACTGCATATTTTTGTTGTTTTTGCCTTTGATTGAAACGCATTTTTATGGAAAATCTGTTTTTTATCGATCCGTCAATTTAATTTGGACGTGATTCCATCTTTTGTTTGCGAAAAGGGTAGCGGAGTTATGAGGGAGTATTATTGGAGGGGATTGGTAATGGTGGGAATTTAATATAATTTAGTAAGAGTTTAGTAATTAATTTAGTAAGATATTTGGGTTAGTAATAAATATATTCAATATTTAAAATATATATTTTATATATTTTACATAAATTTAAAAATGTAAGCAAGTTTTAAATTGAGTGCAACGCTAGAGGTAAGTGCTAGATCAGAAATACCATCGATGTTAATCGACTTAAAATCGATTTTTGCTAAAAACCCATCAAAAACTTGGATTATTTTCCCGGTTTAGTAATTGAGCCTATGCTGAAGTCCCTCTTTTGCTTTGTACTTTCTCAGATCTTAAATAAAATTTTTAACAAGATAAAGAACCCTCATCAGAGGCCACATATAACTGAAAAAACATTAATTACATGGCCCAAACTGCCCGAACTCGGCCATCAAACAGTCATGGTCATTATCCTTGTACTGCTGTCACCTTAACCGATTTTCTTGTGTGTGCCAGGCCCTGGCTGTATCATCATCATCCTGACTGGCCAGATATATATCCTGATGTGTCCTTGGCTGCTGCTGCTTTATGGGCCAGCAGCTGTTCATTCCGACGCTGTGCCACAGTGCCTGTCATGCAAATATATTGTCCTTTTTAATTAAAACACAAGCCTCAAATTAGTGCCACACACACACGTCTGAGTAATTTTCTTGACCTGAAACCGAAATAAGTTTTCTCCTTTCCCTTTTTAATGAAGTCATTGGGTTGATGATGTTACAATATTTGGATTTTAGATTGAAAGATTTGTTGGCCTCCGGCCTCAGGGGGGGTTGCTGTGATTTTCGTCGTGATTTTCCACATTTTTCACTCTGAATTTTGTCCTTTTTTTTGCCTTGCCTTCAAATGAATTGAGGGGACATTTTCCTTTTAATTCCACCTTTGTGCCTGCCAGACACACTTCGACCCATATATAAACATTTCTTTCTCCGCCTCCTTGACGTGTTTCATGTGTAATTTTGCAGTCGCTCATTAAAAATAATTACATCTGCGTTTGGTAAGAAAAAGAAGGAAAAAAAAGGCCGCAAACCCACAAAGAAAATAAAAGGAAGGAAAAAAATAAGGAAAAAGGCAGCACGAGCCAGGCAAACAGGTGCAGAAAATCTGGTTTCTCACTTCGGTTTTACGCAAAACCTCTTGAAAAGGAAATTTAAATGAAAACCTTTGGCCAAAAAAACTGGACTTTAAGTTTAAATGTATTCATTTTATTTATTTCTTTAGGATAAACTTTATAAAAAGCTGCCGCTTTGCTTGCTTTGAATTTCTTGGGAATTTTTTATGACAATAAAAAGTTTCACTTGCTTTTAAAAAGTGAAATTTGTATGGGTTTTGCATTAAAATGGAAGTGAAACTTAATGTTATTCAGTAAGGAATAAAAACTTTAAAAGAAAGCTTTCCCGGATACAATTATTTAAGTTTCGAAAATGTTGTATAACATATTAAGGTTTTATCATACTTTTTAAAGGGATATTTGACTTACTCTTTTACCAGGATAGGATTAGATTATATCCTGTATATATATATATATATATATGTATATTAATCTTCTCTTAAATAATCCCTGAATTTAATTATTTCCTGCCTTGTGAAACCCACTAAACCTTCAATAAAATCTCATCCATAAAATAAATCTATATTTGCCTTGGGATTTCCTTATGACAATTGCCAAAAAGCATGCTTTAAAAATGGTTTCCGCTGCTTAGTGGTCAGCATACAGATAAAGATGTCCGCACACATACTACTATTGGAATAAATCGGGAAGCACTCACACAAACTCAGAGAAAGATTAGCTTTTGGGGTTGACTCTGGCAGCCAAGGAAAAGGAACTTTCGCACTTTTCGACCAAGCGGATCTTGGGGTTTTCGGACTCTCAAATCGAATACAAAATACAAAATACAAAATACGAAATGCAAACAGTACAAATACATATATATTTATGGCCATTTTCATGATTGACCGACTCGCATGTGTGTGTGTGTGTTTGGATAAGGATATGCGATGTGGATATAGGATATGCGAGTGGTGAGGGCGGCCATACAATAATGTACGACCATGTCCTTCTGTCATTCAGACTGTGCGTGATGAATAAATGATGCGCCCCATACAAGTTTCAATGATTTCGCTTTAGTTCTGCCTCTGCTTTTCTCTCTGTCTCCCTTTTGGTAAGGATATAATATTTGTCCTAGCGGCGGAAAAGGTACATTAACTTTGGGAATGGCAATGTGAAAAGTTCGAATATAATACAGGGGTTAACTCTTGATATATGTCTGAGGGCATTGATTGCATTCCCAGGAAGTTTGTCCATAAAAGGAATTTACTAGAGACAATTATGGGTTTCCTATATATTTTTTCAAGGGTGTATTTATTCAAGTATTATTTAGCTTTTAAGGGTATCTTGTGTAAGACTTGGTTGTTTCATTAAGTTGCTCTTTAGATGTTGGGATTTTAGGCATAATTTGGGGAATTAATATTTATTAAAGCTCTAAAAATATTTCAGATATAATTCTTTATTTATTTAGTAATCGATTTCTTAAAAAATATTTGTATTAGATTTTTCTGAGCTTAAACAAGAGTTTCCTTTTCTAAAAATACTTATTAAATTTTCGAAAATATTCCACACAACATTTTTAATTAAAAAGGTTGTCGATTTTTAATTAAATAATTTTATTAGTTACTTTCTGAGCTGAAATAAAGGTTCTCTTTTTTTATAAATATTTATTGAAGCTCAAAAAATATTGCAGATATCATTCTTAATTTATTAACTAATTGCTTATTTTATAAATATTTTACTTAGTTTCTTATTGAGCTTAAATAAATGTTTCCCTTTCCATACATATATATTTAAGCTCTAAAAATATTACAGATATAATTCTTAAATTATTAGGTTATCAATATTTTTATAAATATATTTATTAGCCTTCTCCTAACTTTAATAAATATAAAGCTGTTAAATATTATTGCCCAAAATCCCTATAAACCAGATTTTAGTGATTTTAGTAGCTATAAACTCACCTTTCTGATTTTACTAACCATAAACTCTCTTAAATCCTTAATATTTTCAAGTTGCAAAAAATGCCAGAAACCCCCTGAAAAAGACAGCAATTTTTCCGCCCATCTCTCTCTATGAAATATTAAAAGTGTGTATAATGGCGCATTATATATTATACAAATGTAATCCCACTTAGAGAAGAATTACAACCATTCCTCCCCCAAACTTAAGGGTATTATTCAGGCCCTGTTCAGCCTTCATTAGCTGCCAGAGAACCCTTTTAATGCTCGCCATGTGTTGCATAATATTTCACTGGGCGAAATAAAAATGTAAATTCTACAAATTTGCCACGCACAAGCGAGCATTAAACCCTTCCTGGTCATATAGGATACAGTAGTGTGACTCCACTTCACTTCCCAATCATCGGTGTGGGTTCTGCTATGTTGGCCAATTTTATTTGCTTTTGGCACTGGTCAATGTTTAACCCACCTTCCCTGCCCCTCTCTGGGGCCATTGGCATTGTGCAAATTCTGTGTATTTAATGCAGTGCCAAAATGTTTGACTTGGCCCGAAAGCGGAGTCTGGAGCCTGCGGAGAGTGCCCCCCTTATCCCCATTTAGAGCCGCCCCCAAAAGAGCCACTTGGCAATGTTTACGCTTATGCTAATTTTTGGGCCATGTGTGTGCGTCTCCTTCTCTGTCTCTGTCTGTGTATTTATGGGGGAAATGTTGACATTTCAGCATTTTCTTGTTGTTTCTGCTGAGCACATTTCTGGCCAACACATTGCAGTGGGTTCCTATTTTTTTGCCTCCTATTCTCAGTCGGATTACTCGCTTTTGGTTTTGCAGTTTCCGGGGCCATTGGGGAACGGGTATGGATACACCTTCAGATTAATCACATAAATCCGAATGTCAGAGTGCAGCCAGGCTCTAACTAATTTCGGCAAGATGTATTAGCAGCCGCTAACCAGCAGTGAGAAAAATGTGTGTGTTTATGAAATTTCAATAAAGTTCTGAAAATAAAATTAAGTCTTAAGAACGTTTAATTCCATCTTTAAAAGAACCACAATAATGAAAGAACTGGCACACTGCCAACGACTACTTAAAGATTTTGAGATTTTAGTAAAAATCTGCAAACTATACCAACAGTATGACGAAATAAAATAAAATAATAATTAACTATGCCACGAAAAAATAATTGATAATCCTATCTAGGATTTTATTTTACATAAATTCATTTCTATTTCTTTTTTTTTTTTTGCATTATAAATAAATTCATCATCCGATCTATCATGTTTTTTAAGAATTCTTGATAATACTTTGTTAAAAATTAAGTCAAGCTTGTATATAGAATTCTTGGAACTATTTTTTTCTTTCAGAAATTAATTTATGATCCTATCTAAAATATTATCACTAAGAGAAATGTATTTTTAATACCAGCAATTAATTTATAATCCTATCTGGGATTTTTTCTTCTACAAAAATTAATTTCTAGTAATGTCAAGAACTCTTTCTACTCCACAAAATAATCCCATAACCTGTCTTTAATGGTTTCTCCACCAGAAATGAATTTCTCTTAGTGCTCTACCATCATTCTGGTGCATCCTGCTGCACTAAATGTCCTGACATGAATGACATGCAGATTCACTTAACTCAAATGCCTGTCTCCGACTATCTGCCAGCCCACAAAACAGGCACCTAAAACACAGCCTCCTCCCAGAACAGGCTCCTACAACAGCCCCCCCTTAACTAAACCCCTTCTGCTTGACGCTGGGAGAAGCTTTTGAGCAACTAATTAGATTCAGCAGCCCCTGAGCCAAAACCCCTTCGCAGTAACTTAATTTACTATGCAATTCTCCGGCTGCAATTTGTGCCCATGCTCCTCCCCTTGTTGTAATTTGTGCGAAATTAATTTTCTCATAATTCAGTTGGCATTTTGCATTTGTGGTTTTGATTTTGCGGTTGGTCGAGCTTAAAGACGCAGCAAAAACCTGCAGTGAAAACCCATTGAAAAAACACGGAAGCCGGAGAAAAAAAAAATGTTAATTAGAGTCCGGGAAATTACCGAGTGTGTGGGCGTGGCAGTGGGTAACTGTGCCACATAATTAACCATAATATTTGTGCACATGCATCGTCGGCTATAGGCTAACATCCGACATCCTGTGAGTCCGTGCGTATTTACGTATGGCTGTGTGTGTTGTGTGTGAGGTTTATTTGTGTGCAAATCTCTCGTGGACCAAATGACACAAACAGAGCTTTCCCCAACTTGCTTTTCCCCACGGGGAGAGGGGATTTTCCGCCAGGACATATGCACATGTTTATGCGGGCTTAGCATTTAATGGGAATGGATGGAAAATTCATGACTCCCCCATTATAAACATGTTTGAAGATAGAATTTGTTTATAATTTAACATGAAAGTTACAGGAGCAGATTACAGGCTATATTACGGGTATTTTAGGTGCCTAATATTTTTAATAAATATATTTTTAAGTTGTGTAATTTTTATTTTTTATTTCGGAATTAAACAGAAGTTATAAATCTTGTGAAATATTTTATGTTTGTTTGTAAGTTTAATACGAGTTGCCGAAGAAACAAATATAATCTAGAGTAGAATCTTCAACATTCTGCTTTAAAAAAAATAAAATATAATATTTAAAAAATATATATATTATTTTCTGTATTTTAATTCCATAAAAAATAGGCTTGTGCTTTTGTTGTGATAATTGTATGTGTTTAAAAAAAGTTATTGGATTATAATTAACTTTTTTTTCTATAAGCAATTATTTTCTTTTAATAAAAATAATTTCTGTTACTATTTCCCACAAAAAAAAATTAATTATATCTATTTTTTTTTGTTTTTTCTAGAAGCTATTTTTTCTTTTAATAAAAATTATTTCTCTTACTATTTCTCACAGAAAAAATATTAAATTATATCTAATAAGCTTCCATTTATATAAAATACAATAAAAACCCTTTTTATTACCCCTTATTATCTCAACCGTTTCTAAAAACAAATAATGAATTCCCTGACAAAAACTAAAAAAAACTATTAAACTTCTCACGCCATAAAAACGCAAAAGTGTCAGCCATTTCGACCATATTTTATGACAACTTTTAGCGAGTTATAAACGCTTAAATTCTTTATGAGCCCCCCCGCCGACTGCAATAAGGTTGCCTTCCCATGCAGGCATTAATTCACTTTACTAATTGCCCAGTCCCGAGCCCCGAAAAACACGCTGCTAATGTGTAATTTCCTCTGGCCCAATTTGATTGTTTTTCCCTCGGCTAAAGCGAATTTATTATTCATTACGAAGCTGGCACTGGCAACAGGGAGCAGCAGGCAGCACCCTTACGGCTATTTGACAATTTCGCATGCTATTCATAAACTGCGAGCGCCCACGCCTGTCAACGCGTTTTATTGGCAAATCAAAAGCCACCGCAAATGGCATATACGAACCTCTTTATGCCGCCGTCTCTCCTGCGGAATTTTCCCGGGGAAAACCAATGGACATGCTCCTATTTTTTGGTGGACAGTGTTGGCCGTTTTTGGGCATATTTTTCTAAAGAGATTTTTTCTTTTAAAAAATGGTTTTTGTACTACAAAATGTATAAAGCTTCTGTACAAATTATTGTAATTTAATTATGTTTTATTACTTTATATAATTTAATTTTAAATATTATTATGAATTGTTTAACCTCTTTAAATTTGTAGTTTTATTTTATTTGTAATCGAATAATAAAACTTTCTGAATTGAAAATACAAATATCACTTTATAAAACTTCAAAAGTAAATGTATTCCATTAAAGAGCTCATTTGCCTCTAATTTCATTAGTTTCTCTCTCTACTTTAGTATATTTTCCTGACCATCTATTTTAATTTAAGATTTTCTCGTTGGCACCTCTATTCCTCCCCCTATTTTTGCCACCTCTCTGGGAAAATGTCCCGCGGAAAGGCCCGGCGCGCTTTTCCTTCCTCCTTTGCAGCAGAACCTCTGGTTTTGGCTTGCGGTCAGCTGTTGGTCAGCAAACAAGCGTGAAATTGCACAAAAGCCGTGACGAGTTCTAAGCCACCGGAAAGGGAACAACCCAGAAAAAAAAGAAATTCAGAGAGAAAAAAACTCGCAAAAAGCCACACAAACAGAGGGACAAAAGGCAATCAGACTTGCGACCTACGAATGTGTTCGGCTTTTCCTTTGCGGATAGAGCGCAGAGCTTCCCACTCTCGTTTTTCACGATTTTTATATTTTTTTTATATGCACAGGCTTTTCGCTTTTCATTTGCCGTGCACTTTTTCCGCACGTCTGCAGCCGCAAAATATGCAGTGAATTTTTTGTCGCATTCTGTCGTATGTGGGTAGTAAAAAGTGAATTAATTAAATGAGAAAATGAGAGGTGTCTCTGAGCTGAGTGCCACTGCACAGTGGTCCAGCCCGTAGGCCAAAAATAAAAAAACCAAAGTCCAAATATGGACTTTAAATGTGCCAATTCTTATTTATAATTGGTCTAGCTATTTGAATTTATTCATCTTTTTGTTTTGCTCTGTCTGTCCGCTTCAAGAATAGCATCGAAAGAGATAGCATGATATTCATTGTGTATTGCAGCGTAAGCAACGTGCAAGGGAAGCTCTCCGCAAAAAATGTTTTAAACATAATTAAAACAAGTATTTGTGCCATGGAAGTGATTAATATTTTAAAGAAAGGTATTAACTTTCTTTTTACAATAAAAAGTATATGTAGTATTTGTTGTGTTTTGTGTAAATCATTGTTGTATTTAGTACATAATTGTGAACGTTCTTAGTTTGTCTTTTCTGTGTTTGGTTAGAGTTTTAGTTGTGATGGCACTCTTTGGCATTCACAAATCTTTTTGTATAATATTCTTAAGCATTTTAAGAATATATGAAAGTTTAGTTCAAGTGCCGTAAGGTGCCGTGCGGCTTGCAAAATACAAAAAGGTAACCTAACCTTTGTTACTACACATATATGTAAATATTTAAGGGTAAGCAAATAAATTAAAAAATTGATTTATTTTATGTTCGTTTTAGTTAATTACATTTATAATTTCTGTCATTATTATTTTAAGGCGAAATAGTTTCCCGGCGAAAACTCTTTTTACGCTGATTGTTCCTATGGCAGCTATAACCTATAGTATCCAGATTTTTTCTGAAGTTTCCCAGGTTATATACGAAAATGTCCCAATTTTTTTTGCATCAAAATAAAAAAACAATAGTTTTTCATATAAAAACTGAATATCAGACCGATTGTTCATATGGCAGCTATATGATATAGTTGCCCGATCTGGCTGATTTTTACATATTATTTTAGGATAAATATAAAAAAATGTTGTGCAAAGTTTCAAGTCCCTACCTCAACTAGAAGTATTTTTGGCCGCTC
>VNJO01002011.1:0-65564 GCA_008042535.1 Drosophila tani | reverse complement strand
AGCATTCCTCAAATTTTTTATTGGGTCTACCACTTTTATTTTGTGTGTCAAAAAGTAGCAGATGTCCGTCTAACCAGTCTTTGTTACTGTCTTCAAAATTTGTGTGGCATCTGTGGCTCGATTTCCATTTCTCAGCCAATTTAGAAACGAAATTCCTAATTTTTTTCGCTATTTGAATACCTTCATCCTTTTCAAGCAATTTAATATTAATTTCTTGAGCTAATATATAGTTTTCGACAACAGAAAATTTTTGTGTTGGCAAGGGTTCGTCCCGCCATAGCTCGTAAAGGGTTCGCCTGGGCACCGACATTGTTCCTACAAAAGACAATATCTTGTAAAGTTGCAGGTGGCTGCAGATGATTTTGGACATTTTACAATCACAAGACATCATAGTAATTTTAAACAAATATTCTAGAGCGAATCCCCGCGAATCTCAAAAGTTGCAGTCCATGAAAGTCGTACTTTGGCGATTTTCAACGAACTAGTGGTAGGGGCAACTTGATGTTAATTTTTTTCTACAACGGCAACGGCACAGGTCACAAACAAACATTTTTTTAGTTAATACACACCTTAAGCTTTAAACAAATACACTTTTCTTCCCAATATTTACAAAAATGCAAAATTTAAAGCTATTTTGGCAAAGCACGAAAAACGAACGGTAAAACTCAGTGCTGCACCTGCTGCAACATATGTTGTGTTTGAAAGCTCACAGCTGATCAGCTGGAGTATATCATTCACAATAGATCATGATAATAAGCTCACTGGGCTATTTGTAATCGATAGAGATCAAGCTTTGGCGCCAATCAACGCTTTTAAAATTGAATTAAATGGAGCTAGATCGGCCATTTCGCCCACAGTGCAGCGGCGGCGCTCGCTTCGTTTTCATTTTCGATTTGTGCTTCGATTTGTGTGTTAGTTGGGTTTTTTTTTGCTTCGGTCTTTGGGTCTGGCTCTGGCTCTGGCTTTGGCTTTGGCTTTGGCCTCCTCTCTCTCTCGTCTCTTCGCTGCTGAAGCTCTCGGGGCGGTCGCTGCTCGGTGCTCGCTGCTGCTGAGTGCTCGGTGCTCGATTCTCGGTGGTTCTCTCGGCTTTTCTGCTTGACAATTTCGCTACGCGGCTGTTTTGGTGGCTGCCAGTTGCACATTTCCGTTATATCCGCCAGGCAGCAGTCGCAGCAGTCGCAGCCACGGCGCACACCACACACGGCGTATGCGTAATATTCGCCACAAGAACGTCAAGTAGCCAAAAAATCGCCAAAATTGGTAACAGAAATTTCGTAAAAATCAAAATAAAAGTCAAAGCCAAACTTGAACTAAAAATAAGTTAATAAACCCAAAAATAAACCCGAAAAAAAAAAATATTAAAGCAAGTGCAGCGCTGCCCGCTGCTCTGCCCACGGTAGCTGCGACGTCGACTGCGCGCGCGGTACGGGCTTTGTTTTGGCTTCAGTTTTGGCCCAGCAGCTTTGACTTCAGTTCGATTCGTGATTCCCCGTGGTCTGTGGCCCCAAAAAACGCGCTAACCCAAAGAAAATACCAGAAAATAAACACAAGAAAAAAAAAATCTAATTAATTAATAAATTCTGGAAGTTCGGTATGAAAAACTGCATTTTTTTGGAGTGAGTGGCGCCGCCATTAAGATATGTGGCTAGAATTGTGTCAGTAACGGGGCTCTGGTGACGGGGGGGTGGAAGATCCGTTACAAAAGAAAACCCAAAATAAAAACCAAAAACAACAACCACTGCTTAAAGGGAGCCCCAAAGACGTCACGCCAAAAACAACAACAACCAGCAATGCCTGGCCCGGCTTTGTGGTCCGGTGAGTGTGCAAAAAAAAAATACACGTAAAAATCACAAGAAGATATCTCTCATTGAGAGAGCAGCTCTCGCGATCGCTGGCTCTCTCTCTGCCTCTCTTTGGCGCTCTTGCAATTGCAAGTTGCACATTTCCGCATGCTATCTCCCTCGAACGTTAGCGAGATCCATGAATCAAGAACCCCGGCAGCAACAACAAATAACTTTCACTTTAGGCAGAGCGAAAAGAAGAAAAGAAGAGTGGGAGAGTGGGGAGAGCGCGAAGAGCGAGGTGGAGGTGGGAGAGCTGACCAAAGGCTTCCTGGCATTGCAGCATGGCAGCAACAACAAATGTGTTAAGACCTGATTGCAATTGTTGTTGTTGCTGCTCATTATAAAGTCGTAAGCCATTTACGTTATGCATTACGTACGCTTACGTTTGATGTGTGTGAGCGAGTGCGAGGCAAAATGTCAGTGAGCAATAAGGAAATGAAATGTGCGCCAAACAATTATTGTTGTTGCTGTTGCTATTGTTGCTTTGGTTGCTTTGGTTGCTTTTGTTGTTGCTGGCAGCATTTGCAATGCGAGTTGAAATCGAAAGTGCTTTCAGACAATGGTCAACGAACGTACGGAAAGGGCATTAGGCATTAGAGAAAGATTTGTCTGCGTTGTGCGTTGCTGTGTGTGGGTGCAATGCAAAATTCGTACGTTTCGAGGTAAATAAGTAAATGAAGTAGAGAAATAAATAAAGTAAAGCAATAAATAAATAAATATGTAAGTAAGCAAGCGACACAAACGTGATTTCGCAAATTGGTGGCTTTGCTTCTGGTGGAGTGAAGAGTGAAACGCTCGTCCGTTTGTTAGTTGTTGTCCGTTGTTGTCCGTTTTAAGGCAGTCCGTCGTCCAGTGATAAGCATCCTCTGTTAGTTGTTAGTGGTAAGTTGTTCTTCGTTAAGTATACGCCGTTACGTATACGTATACGTTACGTATACGCCGTTAAGCATACGCTGTTAAGTATACGCTGTTAGATGTCCGTTGTAAGTTTTCCGTTGTTAGTTGTCCGTTAAATGGAGTTTTCTTTCCTTTCTTTTGGATTACTCTTGTAATAGAGATAAAAGTTATTCGTGTAATAATAATAATTCTTTTCTTGTTTTTAAAAAATAGGTAATAAAGAGTTTCAAGCTCTTTTTCCTTGGGTGAAAGATTATTCCTTTAATAGGTAAACTGTTTTCTTTTTGTTTTATAATTTATTTCGGCAACACAAGAACAACATTCCTTATCTGGGTATTACTAATATTTACTTAAACTAAATGTAATTTATTTATATTTATCATAATAACAAATAAAAATGTCCTGTAAGCATTAACTGAGTACTACGAGTATGGCATAGTGTAGCCCTTTTAGCATTTTATAAAGCATTTAGCATTTTATGTTAAGATTCCGCCGAGATTAAATGAAATTAGGATTAAGTAGAGAAAAGACTACGGTCACACTACAATTTATTAATTAGAAGAAAACACACATTGAAATAAGAGGAGCAAATAAAATCGAGGAAATAAAGAAGAATCCAGAGATAAACTACGATAACAGTCCTAAAATACTTTCTTTCTCTAATGCTTGTCCGTTAACTCATTTGTCCGCAGGACTCGTGTCCGTTGCTTTCCTTTTTGATAATTTTGTCAACTTGTCCACTTGCCATTTTGTCCAAGTGTGGCCATTTCTCCATTATTACTGGTGCCCCCCTACTGCCTCCACTGTTGCTTTTTGCTTTTTGCTTTTGCCTTTGGTTTTCCTTAGCTTTGCTTTGCCATTGCTTTTGCTTTGCTTTTCCTTGGCTCGACGTTGCGCAATCGCTTGTCATTGTCCATTGTTGAGTTGCTCTAATTCGAGCTAACTTTTACCTTTGTGCACACACACACACACACACACAGGCACTCTCTCCCGTTGATCGTAGAACTTTCGATCTGAACTCCAGGGGCAGAAAGAGATGGGGCTAGAGAGAGAGAGAGCAAGCAGCAGGAAGCAACAATCTATGCTGCAAGTGCTGCAGCTCTCTCTCTCTCTCTCTCCGGCATAAAGCTTTCGCTCAAAACTACCCCCTTCCATGACTCCCAATTTTTCAGCCATTTTTCACCCAGTTTCCCCTTCCCCCCCTCTTTTTAGCCACCCCCCTCAACCATTTGTTGAAAGTGCAATGGCAGCTTGTGGCACAGTTTTGCTGCAAATAAAAAAAAAAGCGGAAGGGTGGCCAAATGGGAGTTTTATTTTTTGTTTTGTGGGGGGGAGGAATTTTGTCAAGGAAAGCTTTTCACCCCCGCTGCCTGAGCCCCTGAACATGTGCAAACATGCAACTTCTAACTGCATTCGTGTGTGTGTGTGTGGGTGGGTGGAGTGGCAAAGGGAGTAACAGAGAGGCAGCTAGCATTAGAATTTAGCTGGGTGAGAGAGAGCATAACTATGACGTTGCGTGAGTGCGCTTTTTTAGTAGTTGTTATTTCTTCTTTTTCTTTTTCCTATTTTTTTTTTTTTGTTACGTTTTGTCTATTGGTTTTCATTTTCGTTCGCTGCCAACGTCGCGCTGCTGCCGCGCTGCTTCTAAGCAGCCCCGATCGCGCTAGACAGAGAGAGCGAGCGAGCAAGCGAGAGAGGGAGCGACAGAGAGAGAGAGAGAGCGAGAGGGAGTCCACACGCCTGCGCTGCCAGACGAAGCCCCCAAAGCTAACAGCGATGCCGGGCAGAGGGCAGCGACGCCAGCGCCGCCATCGTCGACGCTGACGCCGACGCGGGCAGCGGCAGCGTGTCGGCGGTGGCTGCTGCTTTCTTTCGCTCGCTTACTCCTTTCATTTCACTTTATTTCGTTCGCATGCACGCACGTTCACCGCGGAGCAACAAACGTACCATCTCTCGTACCAAGTCAAAGAACAAAATAAAACAAACAACAACAACAACAACAAAAGCCCCAAAAACTATATAATTTATACACCCAAAGCCGGCAGCAGCAACAACTGTTTGTTTTGTGGTTTGTTGTTGTTGTTTCGCGGCCGCCGCCTCGCTTTTTGTTGTTTATTAAGTTTTAATTTTTTTTTTTGGAAACGCGGAAGAGAAGCTTCGGTGCGGTTTGAAACGAGAAAAAAAAACTACAATTTTTTTTAATGTTTGTGCTATAGTTAAAAAATAAAAATAAAAAAGAAACATAAAATAAAGCTTAGAAAGAAAGAAAGAAAGCATAAAGAGTGGTATGTGCCCCCTGATTTGACCCAGTCCCCAAAATCATACAAGAAATATACAAAAAATATTTAAAGAAATAATAAAAGAAAGAAAAGAAAGAAAAAATCAAAAAATAAATTAATCAAACAAAAGGAACACACATCCTCCCCACACTCGCTCATCTCAAAAATCTCAAAAATCTCAGAAACTCCAAACTCAAAATCGTTCATCTTTCTGTATTTTTTTCAAGTGGTTCTTTTTAAGTTTCAATAATAATATTTTGGCAATGGACGCAGACTTCTTCTTAAAAAAAAACCTTAAAAAAAGCAATAATTGTTGTGTTAAAAGTAAAAAATAAAAAATAAAATATAAGAAAGAAAAAGTGCAACCAAAAAATGCTCGAAAATGTGGACTTGTAGGGGCCAGGCCAGCGAGCTGATGATGGATTCGTTTGTGTACCTGCCCACCTAGGATCGAGCCCAAATGAATGCCCAGCAGCCACTGATCCTGGAGCCGAAGGAAGCAGCAGCAGCGGCAGCGGGAGCAGCTGGCGAGGATTCCTCCTGCCTGTGTGAAGCCCCACTAAATGGTCACGAGGAGCAGCGTTTGTTGCTGCTGAATGGCCATCCTCGCGAGGATCAGCTGACCATTATTAAGACGCCGCTAAACAAGACGCTGCTAAAGAAATGCAACAACAGCAGCAGCAACAGCAGCAACAACAGCAGCAGCAACAACAGCAGCAACAGCAATAGCAGCAGCAGCAACACCAATGGCAGCAGCAGTCACATCAACAGTTTGAACAACAATAACAATAATAATAATAATAACAATATAAAGCTAAACTCAAGCGATGCCGATTCCGGTTTGGCAGCAGCGGGAGGCGGAAATAGCAACAGCAACAGCGAGCAGCAGCAAGAACCATTTCCGAATGATCGCCACCATCACATCTACCATCATCACCATCATCACTACCATCACCATCATGGCAAAGCCTCGGAGGACGCCGCTGCTGCTGCGGATGCTGCGGATAATCCAACCTCAGCACCAGCTGATGCTGAACCCCAAGCTGATGAAGATGATGATGACGATGAGGCCGTCGTGGTGCCTGAAGAGCCAGCCAAGTCCTCAGGCTCATCGGGCTCTTCCTCAAGCTCTAGCTGCACGGACTTGAGCCAGGTCAAGGTGGAGTCACAGGATATTGACAATAATCACCTGAAATCAGGAGCAGCAGCATCATCATCAGCAGCAGCAGCAGGAGCAGGGGCAGCAGGAGCAGCAGCAGGAGCAGCAACAGGAGCAACAACAGGAGCCACAACTTTGTGCCAGAATTCCGGAGGCAACAAGTGCAACAAGTGCAATTCCCATAATAGCAATAGCAATTGCAACAATAATAATAATACCATTAGTAACAACAACAACAACAATAGCAACAGCAACACCAACAGCAACAGCAACAATAATAACAACAACAACAATACGAACAACAACAACCATTACAACAATTACAATAACTATTATAAGAAAAAGTCTCGTATGCCGCCCATTTGCCGTTAGTATTGCATTATGCCATTTCAACTATATACATATTATATAATATATAATACCCCTATAATACCCTAGAACCCAAGACCCCAAGACCCCCCCACACCCCCTAAGCACAACCACTCATTTTCGCAAAGAAAAACCAAACCAAAAACCCAATTCCAATTCCAAATTTCAGTAAAAATACACACCAAAAAATTGGCCAAGAAACTATGAAAGAAATATCACAACCCCCTTAACAACCAACAACAAAATTTCAACAACCCCTAGAAAAATTTCAACAACAAACACCAATCGTTGGAATGCATGCAACTTGGACTCTGACTCTGACTCTGCGGCAGCGGGGCAGAGACCGCCCAAGCCTAGATGCTTCCTGAACGAGTCACAATAATACCAACCAAACCAAATCCAAATTCAAATCAAGAACAACAATAAAAATAAAAACAAAAAGCAAAAACAAACCAGAATCAACACAGAAAAACACACACAGCAAAAAACAAAAAGCAAATGCAAATCAACAACAACAATCGGCAAAGACAACTTTTTGTTTTTATCAAAATTTGATCAATCGGCAATCAGACCAGAAAAAAAAACCAAAATTATGACATCCATAGGTAAATTTTGTGACAAATAATATACCAAAAAAATTCAATTCTAAAAAGCACTAACCCTTAACCCACACGAAAACCTCTCTGTATAGTTTTCCTCTCACTCCTTCACCACTCAAAGTAACCACTAACTAATCAGCAAAAAACAGTAAAAGATAATTGATAAATAATAAGAAACATTTAATTTTTGTTGTATATAATTTCGGAGATTGATTTTTTATCATTTTATCATATTATTTACATTATATTTAGGGGGGTTCCTTATTATAATTATTCTTATTAGCGCCAAAAGTTCAAAAGTTCATACTAAAGTTTATTATAAAGCCTTACATCTGTGGGTCATTTTTTTTATTTGAATCAATTAAGATTCGATTAGACTCCATATATTTATCTTGAGTTAAAAAGCAATAATACTGGAATATAATAAGCAAAAAGTAATTATCAAGCAGATTTTACTATTATTATTGTACATAATTTAGGAGGTTAATTTTCTATTATAATATCATATCATTGAAATTATATTAAGGGGCTTAGGAGATTACTTTTCTTTTACATTATCATATCATTTAAATTATATTCAGGGCTGTTCCTTTTCGCAATTATTTTTATTATCGCCAAAAGTCAAGTTCAGGCTCAAGTCAATATAGCTAACTCTTTGATTTTGATCAATTTAGACTCCCATAAAAACTCCTTCTCCAATCATGATTTAATCACTCCTTAACTCTAATATTCCCAGATTATTCAGTTAAGATTAGATGCTATCTTCATCATAAATTGTGGCTTGTTTTTTGTTTGCCTCGAATGCAGTTTCTGTTGATCTTCTCTCCCAGTGCCAGTGCCAGCGCCAGTGCCAGTGCACAGGTAACACAGATACAGGTGACTGGCTATATCTGCGCCTATCTGAACCCTCCTCTAGTATGTATACAGTTGCGTGTGCACGCGCCTACACACAGACTCTAACGAAAAAGAAAAAAAAAGCTGAAAAAAAAAGAAAAAAGAAAACAACAAAAAGAAGAAAGATATAGACGCATACGCATGGTTTTTATTGTTTAGAATAATCTTGCGCTTGATAATGAAAATAGGTCAAATTTTAAAAATACACACACAAACGACGAATGAGTACGAGCACCCGAGCACGAGCGCAGCCGATCTCCCAGAGAACTTCGGCTCCCAACCGAAGCGAACCGAAGCTGGTGCGAGAGTGTGTGTGAGTGTGAGAGTGCGTGCTGGGAGAGATCGGCATTAGAGATAGATATAGAGAAAAGGGGGATCGGTAAGGGAATATATGGGCATTGGAAATGGGAATCGGAATCGGAATCCAAGTGGAGATAGAGAACTCGTTGCTGGGCCAACGCACCAAGTGACCGAAACGGTCCGGAGATCGGGGGGAGAGGAGATATAGAACTTTTCGAAACGATCGAAAGTTCAGCTGTTGTTGCAGCCTACACAGAAAGAAAGTTTATGGCTTTATAAATATTATTTTAGGGCTTAAAAATCAATATTAGATGGGATAAAATATAGAACTACATGGAAATAAATTCTAACCAAGTTTTTATGAGTGCAAAATACCCTCTAATCTTTCATATTAAATACCCTCTAATCTTTCATCTAGTGGCCACTGAACTCTATAGAAAATATTTTTCATTGTATTAATTTCATTAATATGTAATTATTAAGTGAAGAAGGAAAATTTTGATACATAAAATAATATTTGAAGAGCTCAGAAAAAATCGATGTTTATCGATCTGAAATCGATTTTGATAACAAAATCATCGAAAACTTTGATTTTATTTAAAATCTAGGGGTCAATGAATTCTAGAGAGGATATTTTTCATAGTATTTATTGTATAAATAATATTTTTATTGTTATTAAGTAAAGAAAGGGAAATTATGATACATGAAATGAATATTTGAAGAGGTCAGCTAGAAAAAATCGTTGTTTATCGATCTGAAATCGATTTTTATTGCAGAAACATCGTAAACTTTGATTTTATTTAAAATCCAGTGGCCAATGAACTCTATGGAATACTTTTCATTTAATTAATTTAATTGTATTGGAAATACTTTTGTTAGCACGGCACTTTTTACTTAATTCTAAGTGCACCTTTTTAGTTTCTTAACTAAGGTATTTATTACCTTTGTTCAAGAAAATGAATTAGGGAAATAAAAAACGGTTCTTTCGAGGCGAAAAGTGACCCATTTCAAGAAAAGAGTTCGGGCTCTTTTTGAAAAAGCCAAAATAGAGCGAGCATGATCGATCGATGTCGTGTAATTAAGCGAATCTATCTCGAATCTCGCAGATCTCGTATCTCGGCTCGTTCGTTTTGGCCAATTCTTGGATTTCTTTGGCGCGTTTTAACCAGTTTTTTTGCTCTTTATGCGATTTGCAACTGTGGGGAAGTAAATGCTAATTCTCTGGCTATTTGTTTATGTTCCATCAGCGCAAATCGTTGCAAAAACAAAGCCCAGTTCCGACAAAACGACAAAAAAAGAAACCGAAACTTCCGCAACAAATTTATGCAAAGATTATGTATAAAAGCATCGAAGATTCGTTGTCTAGGAATTTCTCAGGCCGCCAGAGTTGGCACGGGAATTTGTATCACATTTTATTATCCATCGAATTGATAAAGAAATATGATAGGCAAAAATAAAAGAAATACAAAGCAAATACTAAATGCTAATTTTGTATATTTTTGAACTTAATATCAATAAAGTTTAGGTACTTTTTCTAGTTATTGTTGAGCCCCGAACATCTGTATATTTATTATGTTTTTTCCCTTAAAATATCAAGCCCTAATACCTTTTAATAATCTCTTTTTTTTTGTAAGAAGTTTCTAGTCTTAATTTATATCTTAAAATTTTCATTAAGATCTAGGAAAGAATATTATTATAAAATCTCCTTTGTCTCATTTCTATTAAATTTTTAATTTTTAAAATTTAATATAGATTCACTTAATTGACAAAGTTATAATTTATTGTTAAAATAAATAAATAAAAGTCTAAGGGGCTGCCAGAAGCTAGTTCTAAAAAAATTTTACATGCCTTCAGAAAATGCCAATTAAACCTTTTAAAATTATATTAATAACAAACGAGATATATATAATAATATTTAATAAAATATTAATTATACTTCTTATTTCAATTAAATGTATTCATGAAATTTATATAAATTATTATCCTGATTATTATTTATTTCTTTAATAATAAAATATTAACACGTTTTATTATGCTTTGAGGCAATCTAAACATTTTTTTGAAGATAATTAATACTTAATGCTTAAAATCATTCTTGGCGATGAAATTCTTAATTAGAAAATACTCAAAAGTTGAAAAGATCAACAGAAACTATTCGAAACAAAGGTAAAAGATTTATTACTTAATTGAGGGAAAGGTTATTAACTTAAAATAAATGATAACATCATTTTAAATGTTAAATTAAAATCATTTAAAGGTACATTTCTGAATAATAATACAAGAATCGTTTTAGGCATTTTATAAAATATTTAAAACAGTTTATTAAAATCGTTCTAAATTCTGACCTTAGCCCTGGATGATGTCTTTATCTTTAATGATAAATATATGATTTTTACAAATATGATAATGATATATGTATTTAGAATTTGGGAATCTATTTAAAATACCCGAATATATAGTTAGCCCTAGTCTAAGCCAGATCTCTCTAGCCTTTATTATTAACAATTTAAGCAGGAGCTATGACACTGAGTTTTGCGGAGTTTATTCAGAAGTTATGACACTTAGTTTCCAGTAGCTTATGCAGGCATTATGGCACTGGGTTTCCTTTTTGAATAATCCATTATTTACATCCAAGATCACCTTATATTGATATACCTTGTACTGAGAATCTATTTCGATATTACCTTTCGAGGATTTTTGGGGGAACTCACCGGACTTGGACCCACAACTAAACGCAATCTCTCTCTTGCTCTCATTACTATTTCTTAAATCCAGGAATTATGACACTGAGCCGTGGCCCGTACAGCGAGCTCGATAAAATGAGCCTTTTTCAAGACCTCAAACTCAAACGGCGGAAAATCGATTCGCGATGCAGCAGTGACGGCGAGTCCATTGCGGACACGTCCACCTCGTCGCCGGATCTGCTGGCGCCCATGTCGCCCAAGCTCTGTGACAGCGGCAGTGGATCCACGGGCGGTGGCGGTGTGGTGGCAACGGCGGGCTCTGGCTCCAGTTTAGGGTCACTGCCCCTGCCCATGGCTCTACCTTTGCCCCTGCCCCTGCCACTGCCTCTCAGTGCGTCCTCGCCCACGGTAACCGTTTCTCTGGCGGCAGTGGTGGCAGCCGTGGCGGAAACGGGAGGAGGAGCAGGAGGCGGAAGCGGAAGCGGGTCAGGAGGAGGAGGAGGGGGAGCAAGCACAGCGGTCTCCACATCGTCGTCGACAGCGACAGCGGCGGTGGCCACCTCCTCGACCTCCTCCACCACGCTCTCGTCCGCCTCATCGTCCTCATCCTCCGCCTCCTCATCCTCGTCATCATCATCCAGCACCTCGCCCACCGCCGGAGCGGGAGCGGGAAGTGCAACGGGAGCTGGAGCAGCCGCAACCTGTCCCGCCAGCAGCAGTAGCAGCGGGGGCGGCAGCAAGAACCACATCAAGCAGGAGCCGCATCAGGCGGAGATCCATTCCTCCAGCAGTGCGATCTCGGCGGCAGCGGCCTCCACGGTGATGTCACCGCCACCCTCGGCGCAGCAGGCAGAGCCACCAGCAAAGGAAGCAGGAGCAGGAGCACCTTCCTCCGCTGCATCCGAACACCAAAACAACAATGGCAATGGCAGCAGTCGGGCCTCGCCCGATTCCCTCGAGGAGAAGCCCTCGACCACGACGAGCACAACGACGGCTTCGACAATGGTGGTGCCCACCAACGGCGTGCTGTCCTCCGTGTCCAGTGGCAGCACCAGCGCCAAGCTGAGCGAGGCGGGCATGAGTGTGATTCGCTCCGTGAAGGAGGAGCGCCTGCTCAGCGTGTCCACCAAGATGCTGGCCTTCCAGCGGGAGCAGGAGTCCAAGGCGGCGCAGGCGCAGGCGGCGGCAGCAGCAGCAGCAGCAGCGGCGGCAGCGGGACATGTGACAGTGCTAGTGACGCCCTCGCGGATTAAGTCAGAGCCACCGGCGCCCATAGCCTCGCCCTCCTCCACATCCAGCACGCAGAGGGAGAGGGAAAGGGAGAGGGAACGAGAACGAGATCGGGAGAGGGAGAGGGAAAGGGAGCGGGACAGGGAGAGGGACAGGGAGCGAGAGCAATCCATCAGCTCCTCCCAGCAGCACTTGAGTCGCGTTTCCGCCAGCCCGCCCACGCATGGCTCCCTGGGACAGTCGGCCATTGTCCAGACCCATCATCTCCACCAGCAGCTCACCCAGCCCCTGACGCTGCGCAAGAGCAGCCCGCCCACGGAGCACCTGCTCAGCCAGTCCATGCAGCATCTCACCCAGCAGCAGCAGCTCCATCTGCATCACCTCCTGGGGCAGCAACAGCAGCAACAGGCGCAGCAGCAGCAACAGCAGCACTCGCCGCACTCGCTGGTGCGGGTCAAGAAGGAGCCCAACCAGGTGGGTCAGCGTCACCTGTCGCCGCATCACCAGCAGCAGCAGCAGCAGCAGCATCTCCACCAGCAGCAGCAGCAGCACAATCTCCACCAGCAGCAGCAACACAATCTTCACCAGCAACAGCAACAGCAGCAGCAGCATCAACAGCAGCAGCAGCAGCAGCCGCAGGCTCTGGCCCTGATGCATCCCGCCTCGCTGGCGCTGAGGAACAGCAATCGGGACGCGGCCATCCTGTTTCGGGTGAAGAGCGAGGTGCACCAGCAGGTGGCCGCCGGGCTGCCGCATCTGATGCAGTCCGCAGGAGGAGCGGCGGCGGCAGCGGCAGCCGCTGTGGCGGCCCAGCGAATGGTATGCTTCAGCAATGCCCGGATCAATGGGGTCAAGCCGGAGGTGATTGGCGGACCGCTGGGCAACCTGAGGCCCGTCTCCGGCGGCGGAGGCAATGGAGGCGTAGGCGGTGGCAATGGGGGTAACAATGGCGGTGGTGGTGGCTCCGTGCAATGCCCCTCGCCGCATCCCTCCAGCAGCTCGTCCTCGTCGCAACTGTCGCCACAGACGCCCTCGCAGACGCCGCCACGGGGCACGCCCACGGTGATTATGGGCGAGAGCTGTGGCGTTCGCACCATGGTCTGGGGCTATGAGCCGCCGCCGCCCTCAGTGGCCCAGCAGCAGCAGCAGCAGTCGCAACAGCAACAGCATCCCGGACAGCATCCGCAGCAGCAACAGTCGCCGCATCACCAGCAACACTCGCAACAGTCGCAGCAGCAGCAGCAGCAACAGCAGCAGCAACACTGCTTGTCCTCGCCCTCGGCGGGTTCGCTGACGCCCAGCTCCTCCGGCGGCGGTTCGGTGTCCGGCGCCGGCACGCCCTCATCCGTGACGCCGCAGAACAACGAGGAGGCCGCCCAGCTGCTGCTCTCGCTGGGTCAGACCCGCATCCAGGATATGCGCGCTCGTCCGCATCCCTTTCGCACCCCGCATGCCCTCAACATGGAGCGGCTGTGGGCCGGCGACTACTCCCAGCTGCCGCCGGGTCAGCTGCAGGCTCTGAATCTCAGCGCCCAGCAGCAGCAGTGGGGCAGCTCCAATTCGACGGGCCTGGGCGGTGGCTCTCTGGCCGGCGCATTAGGAGGACGAGGCGGCGGCGGCGTGGGCAGTGGCCTGGAGGCGCCGCATGAGCCCACGGACGAGGACGAGCAGCCGCTGGTGTGCATGATCTGCGAGGACAAGGCCACCGGCCTGCACTATGGCATCATCACGTGCGAGGGGTGAGTTTTGGTTTGGGTTTTATCCTTTCCCAGTTCCTGATGAATATTTTCTTTGATCCTTGACCAGGTGCAAGGGCTTCTTCAAGCGGACGGTGCAGAACAGACGCGTCTACACCTGCGTGGCGGATGGAACCTGCGAGATAACCAAAGCACAGCGCAACCGTTGTCAGTATTGTCGATTTAAGAAGTGCATCGAGCAGGGCATGGTGCTGCAAGGTGAGTGATGGAAAAAGAACGGAGGCTCTAGAGATTGAAATAGACGAAAAACAGAGATGCCCACGACGGGGACTCGGGTGCTCTTGAGGCCTTCGAGCTTTTATAGAGACAGCGAGCACAAAACTTCTTGAATAACGAGCATCCCTATGATCATAGGATTCATGATAAGAAGATACCGAAGCTCTAGCGATTGAAATAGACGAAAACAGAGATGCCCACGACGAGCACTCGAGTGCTCTCGAACATTAACACAAGATGCAGGCACAAAGCTGGTTGATTAGGGATTTTGTGATCCTTAATGACCTTATTAATAGAAAAATCTTAAGCTCTAGTGATTTAAATAGCCGAAACAGAGATGCCCACGACGAGTACCCGAGTGCTCTAGTTAGAAGAACTATTATACAGACAGCGAGCACGAAGCTTCTTGATTTACAAACATGCCTATGATCATAGGATTCATGATAAGAAGAAACCAAAGCTCTAGCGATTGAAATAGTCAAAAAGCAGAGATGCCCACGACGAGTACCCGAGTGCTCATGCAGTTTTACACACGCAGCATGCTTGAAGCAGGTTGATTAGTTACCTTATGGTCCTTAAGGACATTATTACTAGAAAAGACCGACGCTCTAGTGATTAAAACAGTCTAAAGCAGGGATGCCCACGATGAGCACTCGAGTGCTTTTGAGTCCTTCGAGCTTTTACAAAAATAGCAAGCACAAAGCAGGTGGATTTCGAACCCTATGATCCCTCAGAACCTTATTAACGTTTATCAAAAGCAAGTTTAGAGTCCATATAGAGTCTATATATATCCACCCTGATCCCTTCCTTATCCTCCCTTGCTCTCTCCCTCTTAGCCGTTCGCGAGGATCGCATGCCTGGCGGTCGCAACAGCGGCGCCGTCTACAATCTGTACAAGGTGAAGTACAAGAAGCACAAGAAGACCAACCAGAAGCAGCAGCAGCAGCAGCAGGCGCAGCAGCAACACCAGCAGCAGCAGCAGCAACAGCACCAGCAGCAGCAACAGCAGCAGCAGCACCAGCAGCTGCACTCGCCGCTGCATCACCTGCACCATCAGGGCCACCAGGTGGTGGGTCACCAGGTGGGCCATCATCCGCAGCAGCAGCATCATCCACAACTCTCGCCGCATCACCTGCTCTCGCCGCAGCAGCAGCAACTGGCGGCAGCCGTTGCAGCAGCCGCCCAGCAGCAACAGCAACAGCAGCAGCAACAACAGCAGCAGCAGCAGCAGCAGGCCAAGCTGATGGACATGAAGCCCATGTTCCTGGGACCCGTGCTCAAGCCAGAGCTGCTGCAGGCGCCGCCGATGCACAGTCCGGCGCAACAGCAGCAGCAGCAGCAGGCATCGCCGCACCTCCAGCTGAGCTCCCCACACCAGCAGCAGCAACAGCAACAGCAGCAGCAGCAGCAACACCATGCGAATCACCAGCAGCAATCCAGTGGAGGCGGCGGCGGAGGAGGAGGAGGAGCTGGTGCTGCCCAACTGCCGCCGCATCTGGTCAACGGAACCATACTGAAAACGGCACTGACCAATCCCAGCGAGATCGTGCACCTGCGCCACCGGCTGGACTCGGCGGTGAGCTCGTCGAAGGATCGCCAGATTTCGTACGAGCACGCCCTGGCCATGATCCAGACCCTGATCGATTGCGATGCCATGGAGGACATTGCCACGCTGCCGCACTTCTCGGAGTTCCTGGAGGACAAGTCCGAGATTAGCGAGAAGCTGTGCAACATCGGCGACTCCATTGTGCACAAGCTGGTCTCGTGGACAAAGAAGCTGCCCTTCTACCTGGAGATACCCGTCGAGATTCACACCAAGCTGCTGACGGACAAGTGGCACGAGATCTTGATACTGACCACCGCCGCCTACCAGGCGCTCCACGGCAAGCGGCGCGGCGAAGGAGCGGGTCAGGCAGCGATAACGGGTGGAGGTGGAGGCGGGAGCAGCAGGCACGGTTCGCCGGCATCGACGCCGCTGGCTACCACGCCCACGACGACGCCACTGCCATCGCCCGCCCAGCCGCTGCACAAGGACGATCCGGAGTTCGTCAGCGAGGTGAACTCGCACCTGAGCACGCTGCAGACCTGCCTCACCACGCTGATGGGCCAGCCCATTGCCATGGAGCAGCTGAAGCTGGACGTCGGCCACATGGTGGACAAGATGACCCAGATCACCATCATGTTCCGGCGCATCAAGCTCAAGATGGAGGAGTATGTCTGCCTCAAGGTCTACATACTGCTGAACAAAGGTACGTGCTCCGATTTGCCCCCGCCTTTGCCCAGCACATCAGTGCTCATGTTATCCTTTCCCTTCGTTTCGTTTGTAAATCCAGCAGAAGTGGAACTGGAGAGCATCCAGGAGCGGTACGTCCAGGTGCTGCGCTCCTATCTGCAGAACTCCTCGCCGCAGAATCCGCAGGCGCGGCTCAGTGAGCTCCTGTCCCACATACCAGAGGTGCGTATAATGTATATCTTTATATTTATTTACCAATCTATCGATAAATTCGATAACTACTTTATTATCTTATTTGAAATCGTCTGGAAATTATTAATTTCAAAGGAAATATCTATGCTTCTAGATAAAAACATATCGAACAAATTATCTAAATATTTCATCTTAAATGTATAATATTGATACTTAGAAATTATCGATAACAAACTTAAATTCAAAGAGATTATACATTTTTTGTTGCGATAAACCCGCTTTGATATAGCATCTATATAATAATGTATAGAAAATAATATATTACATTAAATATATAATAATAAATTCAAGTATCGAAAATATCGATAATATCGTTAAAATTTCAATTTAAGGGAAATTCTAATTTTTATTGCTATAAACCCGCTTCGATATAGAATCTAGCTAAAACAGTACGGAAAAAAACATATAGCCTCAAACATATAACATTAAAATGTCAAAAAATATCTCTGGCAAAGTTAAATCATCGATAATATCGATAATAATCTTAAATTCTAAGGATATATTGATTTTTAATGGCAATTAGCCTGCTTTGATATTGCTTTTAGATAGTAAAGTATGGAAAATAATATATTACCTTAAATATATAACCTTAAAATATCGAAAAAGATCTCTGGCAAATTTCAAATAATCGATAATAACGAGAACAAACTTTAATTTAAAGAAAATATACATTTTTAATTGCGATAAGCACGCTTTGATATTGCTTCTAGGTAATAATGCAGAGAAAATAACATATCACCCTAAATATATATCTGTAAAATATCGAAAAGATCTCTGGCAATGTAAAATAATCGATAAAACCGATAACAGAGATATTTAACAGAGATTTTTGATAAATCACGCTTCCTGCTCGATAAATTACACATATGACTAGAAAATTCGATATATTCCATTGAGTTAAATAACGCAAATTATCGTTTATAGAAAATATCCTTTAAAAATCGATTAAATCGATAAATTTAGCTATGTAAAAATATTATAAATAACATTCCTTGTTTCCTTTTGAGTTTCTTTAGGCAGAAATTACTAATAATAACCATGTAGATCCCGATCCCGGACTAATCCTTGTATTACGATACATCCACTTTTCGCTCTCGCTCTTCCCTCAATTGCAGATCCAGGCTGCGGCCAGTTTGCTGCTCGAGAGCAAGATGTTCTATGTGCCCTTCGTGCTGAACTCGGCGAGCATAAGGTAGCAGATGCTTGAGCACGGCCTGCTGCCCACCACCGCCCACCATCACCACCACCAGCAACCGCCAGGAGGACCCGATCCCAACCCAGAGCGGCAGCAGCAGCAGCAGCAGCAGCAGCAGGAGCGGCAGCTAGAGCGGCGCAGGAGCAGGCAGCAGCAGCATCAACTGCTGCGTGATCTGCCCAAGATTAAGATCGAGATCGAGCAGCAGCAGCAGCAGCGGGAGGAGGAGGAGCCACGATCCACGTCCATTTTAAAGACTTCGCTGCTGAGCGGAGCGGCTGCCACCTTGGCCACCCTGACGGCGGCCGCTGAGCAGATAGCCCGCTCCTCCTCCTCCTCCTCCTCCTCCGCTGAGACTGCCCGGGATTACTCCAGCAGCAGCGGTAGCCACACTCCGGCGCAGGGCAAGCACGGCAGCGGCAACAGTTTAGAAGAGAGCAAAAGACTTGAGCATCAACAGCAGCAACCACAGCAGCAGCAGCAGCAGCAGCAGCAGCAGCAATATACATCAATTCTACACACGGCCTTGATGTCGCAGCGCAGTGGAGCAAGTGCAGCTGCCACCACGACGACAACAGTGGCGACATCGGCCACCACCACATCGCCCACGCCGGCGCATGTGCTGAAGACGGCGGTGACCCTGGCCAGTCTCAGTGAGATAGCCACGGCTCGCCAGCAGCAGCAGCAGCAATTGCTGGCAATGCAGCAGCAGCAACAGAAACTGCCCCGAAGGATCATCAACTTTGGCAGCAACTCGGCGACAAAGGTTATGGGAGTGGGAGTGGGAGCAGCAGGAGCAGGAGCAGGAGCAGGAGCAGGAGCTGGAGCAGGAGCAGGAGCAGGACTCGGAGCAGGACTCGGCGCAGGCTTGAGCATGACACAGAGCTTGCAGCGAGGTCGCCAAATGATTCAGAGCCAGAGTCTAAGCCAGAATCTGGGCCAGAATCTAGTGGCGAATGGTAAGCAGAAAGAATTGTGAGCCCTGTTGTTAGCCATATAACCAATGTCCGTTGCCAGCAGCAGCAAGGACAACCGGCAGCAAGGACAACAGCAGCAGCAGCAGCAGCAAGCAGCGCCTGCTCAATGGCAACTGTTGCAGAAACAACACGAGCAACACGAGCAACATGGGCAACATGGTCAACATACAGACCCAAACCGATGAGCTGGAGCCAGCTACCGACACTGCCACAGCCTCACAATCATCATCATCATTAAGCACATGCAACATTTCATTCGAAACACATGCAACACAACAGCAACAACAGCAACAACAGCAACAACAATGGACTGCCGTGTCGCCGAGGGAGACACAAACAACACAAGCAACATTAGCAACAACAACACCACAACAATCAGAACAACAACAACAACAATCACTGCCACAGCCAGCTATAACAACAACTACCAATAACAATACGAGAATCAAGCGAACAACAACAACAACATCTACAACAACAACAACAACAGCACCACAACAACAACAACAACAACATGCCAGCAACAATAATAACAATAATAATTATAATAATAATCTTAGTGCCGCCACTGCCAGCAGATCCAACTCCTCCGCCTCCGCCTCCGGAACCCAAGCAAATCCAAATCCAAGTCCTAATCCGCCTCCAAATCCGCATCCAAGTACCCTGTCTCAGCCCCCCCCAGCCACCTCAGCTTCTGTTACTGTAGTTGTGTTCAAAACAATGTTACCTGATGACTGAATTATTTTAGAATCGTACACCTAGAGAGCATGTTTTTACGTTTACGATTACCACTTACGATTTACGATTTACGATTTACGATTTACAATTTACGGATTACCAATTACGATTTATGATTACGATTACGATAAAAACAAACACACACTACATACATACATACACACATGATGATGTATAATTATGGATATCATTAGTTATGTCTTGTATCGATTATTACTATTATTACTATTGCTACATGCATAATGTAGTGCCTAATTCGATCTATCGTGTATTTTATATATATTTTAGTTTTGTCTAATTGTTGGAACACCCTGTACCATATCCCATTAAACACTCACACACAAAACACACACAACACACACACAGAACTCACCCCTCACACAATAACTAGGAAGCTAGGAAAACAATTTGTACCCATATATAAAATATCATGTCACCTTTTTTTGTCGTCGTCGTCATTGAGCAGTTGAAGTGTTAACATGTACGTTTAAAAATATGAGTAACGAGTAGCGAGTAACGAGTAGCGAGTAAAGGAGTAACGAGTAATGGAGTAACGAGTAGCGAGTAAATGTAGCCACAATGCCACACACAGCTATAGCAAGCATTTAGGATGCGTGCATATGTCAGTTATCTATTCTATTCTATTCTATTCTTTTTTTTTTTTTTATTAACTATAAATCTATGTAAACTATAGGCCTATATATATATATATATATTATATGTGTAACGAGAGGAGAGAGAGACGAGGAGGAGGAGCTGGAAATGCGACCACACCAAGTATAAAAGAGAGAGAGAGAGAGAGAGAGGAGAATAGAGCAATTTGTGGGGTTAACGGAAGTGAAAATGGGGAACGGAAACGGAAACAGAGATCATCAGAGATCATCAAGCCTTCATTGGTTCGAACTTCGCTCGCAACTCTTGCAGATTTATACTGTTTAGATACTGTTAGTTAATAAAATCCCCCCCTCAAGGCCCCCCCCCCCCCACACACACACATGTTAAATACATAAATACACACGCTCACACACTAGCTATATACACACACACACACTCATATATATATATATATCTAAGACTTGGGGAGCATGAGGAGAACTGCATCTTATAAACCGAAACCGAAATCAAACACACACGCATTTTCCCCCGAATTATTTATATATATATCGGATATATATGTATGCGAGGTGAGGATCTGTGAGGAGGGACGAGGCGGGGTAGCGTTCACACACACACACACACACACACTGCACACACACACACTGTTTCCACACTATATACCTAAGTTAAGGACGCATAATCACATACTACACATTAATTACGCATAGTACATACAAAACAAAAACAAAAACAAAACAAAAAACAAGCAAACTTTCTTAAGAAATGAAAATGAAAAAGAAAAATGGAAAAGAAAACAAAAACAAAGCTAAACGAAAGAAGAAGCGAAAGCGAAAGGATTAAATATATATATATAATATTATATTAATTAATTTTTTTTTTATGTCAAACCCGATTGCGCAATTGTATATCGTAATCGTGTTGTAATCGTCGCAACCCCCCCAAAATCGCCTATCGCCAATCGCCCATCGCGATATCGATGCCCGGATTGTTATCGATATATATGGTCGTAAACTACGTTTTATTTTGTAAATGTATTAATTTTGTTGATTTTTTTGCTGTCTGTATACATTTTTTTTAACAACATTTTTGAATAAATGTAATTCTTGAATATTTGGTTTCTCGTTTCGCTTTTTATTTGCTTCCTTCCTGAGTCCTTGAGTCCTTGGTTTGTATATACATTGTAGAGCAACCTAAAAAAATATATCTTATACTTATTTCCCAGGAAACGCCTTTTTACCGTATTATTTTTCTTTATTTTTGGGGAAAAATTCATCCTTTGATTTTTGACACCAATTTTACATGGCTTTGGGCTGTCGCCACCTGTCGGCTGCCCACAAAAGTATGCACCGGAAATTGCCCAGTTTTCACACATACACACACACGGTCACACTTAGGCAGGATATGTGTTTCATGTTTGTTTTTGTTTCTTTTTGTTTATCCTTTTTTTGTGATAAGCAGAAACCAATACCAGAAATTGAAGGAATCTCTCAATGGCGACAGTCGTGTAGATAGCGCAACCTTGATCCTTGATAACCACTCCCTCTCCCGTAACCGAAACCGGAAGCCGGTAAAGCAAACGCCGGAACCGGAAGTAGCAAAACGTAACAAAACACGTTTTTCGACGAACGAGAAGAATAAAAGCAAGAGTCTGACATCAAATTGCCTTCAAAAGTGTTATTTTCGATTTTTTTTTGTCTGTAGAGTTTTTTTACCAAAGCGAAAAAGAAGAAAATACATTGAAAAAAAAGGAGATAAATAAGCAAGAAATAAAGAAATATTTAAAGTGCGTATATATGTGAGTTTATATAAGCGAAATGGCATAATAATCAATTAACGATATGGAAATTAACGCAACTTAAGGCGTATATCGGACGAGGATGAAGGACGATGATTAACATTTTTTGTAGAGTAAATATATATATAAACGTGGCAGCATCGGGAGTAAAAAAAAGGAAATAAAAAAAGGGGAAAAAAGCGGAGAGGAGAGTAAAAACAACAAATATTTTTGCACAGCGTGTTATCGAATAAGTGTTAGACTTTAAACATTAACTGTAATCGAGATTCGAATCAATCAAAGAGTCAAACCCAAACCCAAGCCCGATCCCAGCCCATTCCTTTAACCAAAAAAACCCCAACCACTCCTCCTTTGATTATTAATCTGATTTGATCAGATGGCGGATCTTTGTCTTTGTAAATATACGTCAGAGAGAGAGAGAGAGAGGGGATGGCATCTCGAGATATAGACATTAGTTAGCTAATTTTAACGACAACAACACACACTCCCAGACCCAGAAAAAACTCACTCACTCGAATGCTCAACTCGAAGGCCCGCTTACACCCAGCTCTTGGTTAGATCCGACTTGCATCCGCACCACCACCAACCCCATATCCGCACACCTCACACACCGATCCTGGACCCAGGTCGTACCCCATAGTGTATAGCGTGGATGCAATATGAACTTCTTATGGTGCTTAATCTGGATCTTGATCTTGAGGACAACAACCCAAGCCTACAACTCAAATTATGGGACTGATGCAAAAAAAAAAAAAAGAAAAAAACGAAAATAAAAAATAATAAATAAAAAACAAAGAATTAAGCAAGGAAATTAAGTAAACAATTAAGGAAGGCGAAATTAAAAACCCAATTAATATGTATACTAGGTGTATATGTAATAAATGATTCAACAATGATTCAACAATGATTCACCAATGATTCACCAATGATTCAACAATGATTCAACAATGACTCAACAATGATTCAATAATTCAAACGAAGTAGATCCTTCCATATGCTAAAAAATAAATGAAAAATAAAAAAGAAAAAACCGAGAGTAAACGTAAGCAGAGATCTCGCTTCTGAGGCCATTTGTTATTACTCTTTGAATTTGTTTAAACCCAAATTAGGAAATTGTCAAGTCCCCCAAAGAAAACCCAAAACTAAAAGAATAAAAAAAAATAATAATATAAATAATATAAGAAACATAAAAACATTAAAAAAAAATTCTAGACATACTGTGGATTTTTTTTTTTGTGGCATTTCTAATTCTATATAGCGACTTTTATAAGTATACAAATATATATATATATGGTTTTTGTTTCTTTTTTGGATTTGATATGAATGTTAAACGATGGATTGATTGATTGATTGATTAGTGAGCGTTTGATATAGTGTTTAATTTAATGGAGACATAAGAATCGAGAAAGAGAAAAGGAAACGGAAACGAGAAACGAGAAATGATAAAATGGTAAAATGAAATGTTAGCAAATATATATATAAAACGGATAACAGATAAATGATAAAAGATAACTACGACGAGAACTAAGCCCCATAATTGACAATTTTTAAAGCACGATTCGAGATCACACATATAAATTTAATAAATTACACATGTATTAATATAATGAAATGATGTATTTACGAATAAAATCTAATATTATCACATGAATACGATTGTGGTGGGTTTCTTTTATTTTTATTTAAAGAACTCCGAGGGGAACTGCGGCTCAATCACAATCTTAAAGGGCTTCTTTGCTATCACCACAGTTTCCTCCTCAGGCGGGCTGCCTATAAAGTCGCTGTAAAGGGAAATAAATTTTAGGGAAGGGCTCCAACTTTATTTTTTATATTTTTTAATAAATACTCACTCTTCATTGGCCAGGGTCACATTGATGCGTTCGGTGGAGACGCGGGTGGGTCGGATGGCGCCAAAGAAGTCTGTAATGGGCACCTTGTGCGGATCCCGGCGATACAGATCCTTGCGCACGCCCACTGTGGAGATGCAAACACGCTTGGGGCACACTTGGAGCTAAAGGGGAAGCCTTCTTAGAATCAGGAAGCTAAAATGCGAAAGAAAACACTCACAAACTCGCCAAGGGTACGCTTGCTAAAAGGCTGAACCTTCTCCAGGAACTCCAGAGCGTAGTAAGTGTAGCGATCGATCATGTACACGCCAATCGAGGGATCCACATGGTGCTAAATGTCAAAAATAATTTAAATTTACTCATAAAAAGGTAACTCTTGGGTTTTTCCTGGCTTACCGACAGCGAATCCTCGCCCACCAGGCTACTGGCCACCGCCAGGACATTCGGCGAGGTGAACTTCTCGTACAAGGAGGCCGCCTGGCAGGTGTCCACCATGAAGAACAGCTCGTTGTAGCTGCCACAGGCAAGATTAGTTAGAAATTCCTTCCACAGAGCGCCTAAAGAACACCTACCGCTTCTTCTCCCACATCTGCTGGATGCCATCGGCCAGCTCCTGGCTGGTGATCTCCTCCGAGTCCTGGAACTTCAAGAACCCATCGCCGCCATGGCCCGTCAGATAGATCAAAACATTGCTGCCGGCGTCCGACAACAGCTTCTTGGAGCGCGCCGTTCCATTTTGAGTACGCCCCGTCAACAGACGCACAAAGTTCTCCACGGTGACCTCGTAGCCGCGATAGTCCACCTCCACATCGTCGCCATACACATTAATGTGCTGATTGGCGTTATTATAGACCTGACCGGGACGCGGATTGCGGGCATTGCAGGCCATATCGTCGGCGATCATCAGGATGATCTGGGAGTCGGGAATGCCCAGGCGCTTCACCGATCGGTAGATGGACAGCACGTTGGCCACATGCCGGTAATTGAACCAGAACCGGGAAGCATCCACCAGCACAGCCCAGTTGTTGGTGTGCGTGGAGCGTTGGGCGGCGTCCACGAAGCCCTCGGGCAGCACCCGGGTGTCCTGTGCCGGCGACGGCGTTGGCTGTTCCGTCTGGCAGCGGCCGCACTGAATGACAGCCAGGATAAATAGGAATTTTGCTAGCATCCTGCGTGTTGCTACGTCTCGCGACAAACTCAAAAGGAATCCCGCATAAAATGTAAACACCGAAACGCACTAACGCCTTTTTGCCGCTAACAGTTGGTTAACAGTGCGCCTAACAGCACGCTGAGCGGACGCTGTTAACCTAATTAAATGATTTATTTAGCCATTTAAAAACCATATTTAAGCCCATTCTGGCCTATAAATGAAAAAGCCTTTAATAATAATGCTAGACATTCGATTAAGCTAATGCCAGCAGCCACCTACGGCCGCCTACAAGAGAGGGGAGAGGCAGATAATGACAGAGAGGGTGGCTAGAAAGAGAGGGGGCGGACAGAGCCGCCATGTTGATGGACCCTATTTTCCAAAGCCTTTTTCTTCCCCTTAAAGCCTCAAATTTAACTATTTTAAACATAAAACAGTTAGTACTCGACGAGTACAATCGATTGCCAGCGAGAAATTCAAAGCTAGCCGTTGCAAAATGACCGAAAAAAGCACCTGAAAATGGAGAAAATTCAAAGCGAATGACGCGGCAATGACAAAGAGCAGGCCGATAAAGAGCGCGGCAAAGGCAAAAGGCGGAGAGCGTCGCAGATGTGACAGTGTGTGTGCGTCTGTGTTGAGTGGCCATAAAAGCCTTGTTTGCGTGTGGAATTTAACTGTTTTCTCGCCGTCTGCGAATTGGGGGGCACGCATACAGACACACAATTACGCACACACACCGGCGCACCTGGGAAAATGGGGGAAAATGGTGCCAAGACGGCACTGCCAATGCTGGGCTTCTCTGGAAACTCTGAATTCGCCGCGATCATAGGCTCTCTGCCTCGCTCTCTCTCCATTCCATTCCACTCCCTCTTTCTCTGTCTCTCTCTCTCTTTTCCTCGCTCGTTCTTGTCGATTGCTAGTCTGCTGCTGCCACAGCCGCCGCCACTCTCTGATTCACGTGGGTTTTCATATGCCTCCATATTTGTTTTTTTTTCTTTCTTTTATACATATGTTTGTTGTTGTTGTTGGAGTGTCGATTTTTCGATGAGCTTTAGGCTCTGCTGCGCTCTGCCGGAAGTTTTCTTTTTATCCCACATATCGCCGACTGCGCTGTGCGCCGCCATTCGCCATTCGCCTATCGCTGCTTCTGCTTTACGCTGGCCTTTCGCTCGCCTTGTTGCGTGGCATTTGGTCGGCGGCCATTACGTTTTCCAATTGCCTTTAGCGCAAACACACACGCACACACACACACACTTGCCTGCACCACAAAGCAACTGTGTGTATGTAAATGTGAATTTTGTATCAAAGCGCAGAGAAAAGAAACAGCGATTTCTGTTTAAAATTAATAGAGTGGGCGTAAGTGCAAGGAAAACAAGGAAAACTGAAGCATTTTCCAAGCTTGAGGGGGCAATAAATGGGTCGGGATAGCATAAGGATAGCATAGGATAATCGATCGAAGCGGCCTTCGTGCCTAATTGATGATGTCACTGCCGGAAATGGCGTGTATGTCCTGCCAGGACACTTGACCCAGTTGGGGCAGAGTGGAAAGTGACTTGACACCCAAGAAACAGTGGGAAATGAGGAGAGGGCGATGTCGAAGACCATTTGGTCAAGAGCGCGCTGCATAATAATGCGAAGGCGATGCAAAGAGCTATTGATATTGATTTTCCCTCGGCGGGGCTGCTTTTTCACACCATTTCCCCACATTTAACCCAGTTACCCATAATGGTCCTTTGGCGGGTGGGAAAATTATCGTCGTTGTGGGTGGAAGGACAATGGAGGGAGTGCAGTGGGACAGAAAGAACAAAAGGCAAAGAGCGCGAGTATCACGAAGGACGCGTCGGCACCTGACACTTGCAGGATTCCCACATGCCGCATCCCTTCATTGCGTCCTTGGGAACAACAATAACGGCAATAACAGCAGCAGGAGCAGCAGGAGCAGCAACAACCTACGGCACAGCATCGCAAGTTGAGGAAAAACTCGGGAAAAATCGGCAGGACAACCGAAACGTGCTTGGCCTAGAAACGGCGACGAACGAGAGACGCAGTGGTGTGGAGCGAGAGGGGGAAGCTGCTTTCGCCGCTTGCCATTTACCATTTTTTTCCCATTTGCCACCCCCGTACTTCGTATTTCCGAGCCGAGTCCTTTTTCTTTGCTTTGCTTTTACGCTTTTTTTTTTGTTTTTTGCCGACGCAACAAAAGAGGCAGCAGCAACATCAACAACAACAATAACAGCAAAAGAGAGAGCGAGATAGTGAGGGCAGGAGAGCGCGGCGAGAGAGCACGCTGCGAGAACCAGAGCGAGAGAGAGGGGCCAGAGCAGCAAACATTTGCCAAAAACAACACGTAGGCCGGGCGAAAAACACAAGCCGTCTGTGCAATGCCCTTTAGGGCCACAAAAACAGATGTTTTGAATTGGCAAATGGTATATGTAAGCAGGGCTGCCAGACTAATGTCAAATGTCAAGTGTCAAATGCATTTAATAAAACTCTAATCTATCGAATAATAATAATAATAATAATGGTTTCATTCATTCCAAAATAAACTAATTATCTACTCTAATCTACTTAATCAAAAATAAAGTCGCATTTCATCAGTACTGTAGAACTATAATGCTACCATGCTTAAGAATTCTATAAATTTAGTCAATTTTATCCATACGATAACAGTAATAAAATAAAATTTTTATTAAATATCATATCTTATAAATGATAAATATTATTTAAGCAACAAAAGCTGTTAAAACATGTACGATTCAGGCACTTTAAAACTTACAATATAGAATGAATGAAATAAGCACATCCTTATTCCTGTTTCTCCTTTGAACCGAATTACGTATGCGTAATTTAATTTGTAATTTGTATTTATATTAATATAAACGAAACATAGAAAGGATTAAAAATAATAATAATAATAATAATTAAATCATCACTATTTATCGACAAACGAAATATTTCTTGACTAATTTTGGCCATTTTCTTTAAAAAAAATCGCCTATAATTTGCACTGCAATTAAACTAAAAACAGAAATTAAATGAAAACAATGTTATATCAATTTCAATGCCCAATAGCTTATTATTACATACGTTAAACTGTTAAAATTAAACCAAATGCTTTTAATAATGCCCCCCATTAAATAAAATAAATTATCCTTGGTACAGAGTTGCCACACCTCCGCCACAGCACCTCCTAACAATCATCGTTGCTGCCAACGGCCTGCGATAGTGCAGCATATCGAATGGCAAAGGGTAGCGCCGCGCCGGGGCGAATGCGGCGAATACGTGTTTTCGCCGTCGGGCCGCGGGGACGAGTAGTAAGCAGCGGCAGAGCAGCGTCGCTCTCTTGCTCTCCATTTTGGCTCGTTATTTCGCTTCGCACCGTGTTCGCGTTCACAACTCTGCGTTCGGGTTCTGCATTTTATTTTATTATTATTATTTTTTTTTGTTTGTCCTCCTGCTCCTGACTGGGCGCAGTTGGTTCGTTCGTTCGTTCGTTCGTTCGGTTGTGTGAGCGGGGAGCTGCGGCGCGCTGCAATTGAGCCGGATCGCAGGATGCAAAAGCAAACAAAAGCGAAAATGCAAATGAAAATGAATGCGGAAAATTCGCAAATGGACAACTGAGCCGAAAGAG
Source organism: Drosophila tani (assembly GCA_008042535.1). Taxonomy (NCBI): domain Eukaryota; kingdom Metazoa; phylum Arthropoda; class Insecta; order Diptera; family Drosophilidae; genus Drosophila; species Drosophila tani. Next base: position 36,903 of record VNJO01002011.1, on the reverse strand, counting down.
AATTAAGTAAGTAAGGTATTCGCGTTGCTTTCGTTGTGTGTTGCGTCTGTTCGCTGTTGGCTCGTTCGCCGTTCGCTTCGCTCGTGTTCTCTCGTGCCTCTCGTGTCTCTCGTTTCGTGCTCGTTCTCCTCTCAAATGCGAAAAGAAGCCCAAAAGTAAAACACGAAAGAGCGAAAGACAAGTGAGTGCTGTGTGTGCTTCGCGCGTCATGCGAAAGAAAACGGAAAGAAAAGCGTAAAATTCATAAACCCAAAACTTCACCGCCACCCAATTTTTTCGTGTGTCTTTCGTGTGGTGCCCCACTGTTCTGGCTTTTCGGCCTCCCTCCCCCCAAACCCCAATGACCTGCCCCCACACCCCCTTTTTGGATTGCAACTGCCCCGAAGACGGAACGGTTTCCACGGTTTTTCTTTTTTGCCGAACCGAACCTCAGTGTTGGTGTGTTTTTGTGCCTGTGTGTGGTGTGTGTGTGTGAGAGAGGGAAGAGAGTCCGAGAAGCGATGTTGGCAAACTCTGCCAATTCTTTGACAACTTTTCCGCTTTGTGAAAATTGTGCGGCCAGTTTCCGTTTCTGCTGCTGCTGCCCCTCACTTCCTCTTGCCCGGCCCCGCTGTCACCGCTTCGCTCAGTGTTTACAATCGCAGCGTTTTTGCACACTGTGCTCTGTGTGTTGTGCCTGTGTGGGTTCTACACTTAACAGCGTATACACACATCGATACTGTTCGAGTCTTCATTTTGTTATTTGCGATTCGCTTTTACTTCCTTTATTCGTCTGTTTTGTTGCCATCGCTCGCTGCTGTCAGTGGTGTTTCGCTTTTTCCATTGGGAATCGGAATCGGAATCGGAGGGTGGTGGCGATTCTTTCACAGCTAATGTGTGTGTGTGTGTGTGTGCATGCGTGCGTTTTCCGCTTTCCAACGCACCGCCGGTGCAAACTGCAATTCCCAAAGGCGAAATCAAAAATCCCAGCGAAGGTCGCGCTCTCTTTCTCTTCCTCTCCCGCTCTAAGTGTGTGTGTGTGCCTCTGCACTCTCCCTTCCTTCCTGCTGGCTGGTCACACTAAAATGGCGCCTGTCAAAATCCACTCGGATCATCAAGGCAAGAAGAAGCAACAGCAGCAGCAGCCGAAAGCCAAAAGCCGAAAGCCGAACGCCAAAGCAGAAGCCGAAACAGGATACTTAACCAATTTGAGGATTATTCAACGTGTGCCCCATCAATTCTTCAGCTTCTCTTTGCTTCTTCGCTTGCCCCACTCCACTCCGTTTCGCTTTCCTCGCATTCTCGCAGCCAGCTCCCAGCTGCTGCTGCCAAAACTTGTTTTTTAGAATTGGTAGAATCAAGAGAGAGAGCGAGGGGAGAGAGCAGCGACTGACTGGTAAACCGCAAAAGCATGTTTAATGTTTAATGTTCTAGTCGCAGTTTGGCCGAGAGTCCTGCCTGATCGCCGGGGATTAGCGGTGCTGAGAGCGAGGGGATTTGCTTTGAGCCAGGTGCCAGGTGCCAGGTGGTGAAAGCCAGGGCCATAAAAGTTATCGGTGGTTATCGGGTTTGCTTCGGCTTTTCGTTGGAAAATCTCGAAATCCGTTGAAGTCCTTGGCAATGAGTGTGTGTTTGTGTTTAGTTTTTATGTTCAAAGAGCAGGCGCTCAAGGATTAAGTGTTTTTCTTGCTTATAAAGGATAAGGAGATGGCTAAATTTGAGATTCTTAAAGTTAATAATATTTAAAACCTTTAAAGGGTATTCCCTTATTATTTATAAAGTAAAAACGCTTAGTATTTATTATTTAATGCAAAATAACATGTGATAATGAAGGTTTTTGTTTCCCTAAAAAATAAACAAAATAAAGCAAAAAGAATACAGATTATTTGCCATAACTTTTTCGTAAATTAAATTGTCCTTACACTCCTTAAAAGATAACATTTAAAACCTTTCAAGGGCATTAGTTTTTTATTTAAATGTAAAAATGCTTAGTATTTATTATTTAATGCATAATAACCTGTGATAGTGAAGGTTTTTTACCCTTAAAAATAAACAAAAGAAAGCAAAAAGAATACAGATTATTTGCTATGACTTTTCTATAATTTAAATTGTCCTTACACTCCTTAAATGTTCCTTATTATTATTATCCTGTTAAATTGTTAAGAAACAGGATTGTTATTAGCTTTTCCCTTCTATTACTTCCTATTCTTTGGCTACCTTCTTCTCCCAAGGCAAGAGAAATGTTTATTCAGTGTTTAGAGTGGGGTTAAGCTATGAAAATAGGCCAAGAATGTGAAACACGACGAGTAGAGAACTGCGACGACGACCTACTTCCAGATTGAGTGATTTTTCCCTCTCCCTCTCGCTCTCTCTGGCTCGCTCTCTCTTTCTGCCCCCCAAAGAACCACAGGGCGGATTAGTAATGTGAGTACGCATCGCTCGTTGCAGGTAATCCTCCACATCACAGTCAACCAATGGGACCAAATCACTGCGACACGAACTGGACACAATCAGCATCGGATCGCACAGTGGGTGAGGAGGGTGAGAAGAAGACTAAGAAGCAGCAACTGCAGAAGGAGCAGCGGGAGCAGCGGCCATCATAGGAGCAGCAACGTCGGCAGTAGCTGCCCAGGGCCCCTCGAGGATGTCCAGCCGGAAGCCAGGCGGCGGTGCTGGTGGTCCTGTCACTGCCACAGCCACAGCCACAGCCACCCTGGAGGACAATGCCAGCGTGGAGAATCCGGCCAGCAGCGAGGAGTCCTCAATGGGCGTCGGCGAGGAGCTGGCCACCGTCAGCCTGAAGCATGTGGAGGCGGCGGAGCCAGCTGAGGCAGAAGGGGCAGACAGAGATCAGGAGGCCAAGGATCCTGCCAAGGAAACCTCTCCGGCACCCAAGACCCTCACATCCAGCATCACCACCGCCGCCGCCACTAACAGACGCACGCCCACGCCCACCCTAACGGCCAGCAGCGTGCGCATCACCCGGCACTCGTCGCCCCTGCTCCTCCTGAGCTCGCCCACGACCTCGCGCCGTGAGGTCAGCTCCGAGGCAGGGCTGGACGGCGAGGAGCCTAAGGGCTCGGTGGAGCGTCCGCTGGCCCCGGCCATACGCGGACGCAAGTCTATCAAGGATCTGAAAGAAGCCAAAGAAGTCAAGTCCGAGGAGGCGACGTCGTCAGAGCTGGCACTCAAGGAGGAGCCGCTCCAGGAGGAGGAGTCGCAGCCAGCCACGGATGAAAAGGAACACAAAGACACAAAAGACAAGGATAAGGAGAAGGAGAAGGACAAGAAGGAGGAGAAGGAGAAGGAGAAGGAGAAGGATAAGGAGAAGGAGAAGGAAAAGGATAAGGAGAAGGAAAAGGACAAAAAGGAGGAGAAGGATAAGGAGAAGGAGAAAAAGGAGGAGAAAGAGAAGGATAAGGAAAAGGAGAAGGATAAGGATAAGGACAAGGACAAAAAGGAGGATAAGGAGAAGGAGAAGGACAAGGACAAAAAGGAGGAGAAAGAAAAGGATAAGGACAAGGACAAGGAGCCAATGACGACGCCAGTGACGACGCCCACCACCTCTAACCGCGTTACCCGCAAATCGCATGCCCAGGAGCAGGCCAACAACACCCGCGTCACCCGCAATCGCCGCCAATCCTCCACAGTTGCCTCCATCACCTCAGCTGCATCCTCAACCGCCGCTGCTGCCTCCTCCGCCGCCGCCACAGAGCAGCCACCGCCACTGCCGCCAGCCCGTGGACGCCGCAAGAAGCCAGCGGCGGCGGCCGCCGCTGTGGTGCCAGCGTCCAAGCGCAAGCGTTCCGAGGATTCCGAACCCATCCCGGATCCAGAGGCCAGCAGTGCCGCCAAGTACAGCAAGGTGCTGGTGGTGGTCAAGACGGAGGACAACGAAGAGGATGAGGTCCTGGCAGGAGCCATCAAGCAAGAGCCCCTGGACGCCAGCGAGCTGCGAACCACAGCAGTCACGCCCACACCCACACCCACACCCGCCCCTGCACCCGCTCCAGCGCCCGCAGGCCGACGGGGAAGGGGTCGCCCGCAGAACAGAAACTCCACGTCGCCGGCCACGTCGGCGGCCACCACCACGCGGGCCACGCGACTCAGCAAGGCCGGCTCGCCGGCACAGGAGCCGGCACCGGTGGCGCCACCCAAGCGACGGCGTGTGGGCTCCAGCACGCGGAAGACTGCCTCGGCCAGTTCGCTGGCACCCAGCTCGCAGGGCGGCGCCGGGGACGAGGACTCCAAGGATAGCATGGCCTCGTCCATGGACGATCTCCTGCTGGCCGCCGCCGACATTAAGCAGGAGAAGCTCACCCCCGACTTTGAGGAGAGCCTGCTGCTAGCGGAGAGCCTGCCCTCCACTTCGGGTGGTGCCTCAATAGCCTCGCTTTCCTCGGCCAATGGTCACTCCTCCTCCTGCATTGAACCCCTCACCGTGGACACGGACAACAAGCCCGCTGATCCCACGACGGCTGCCTCGAAACTCAAGGAGTCGTCGCCCACAGCAGGATCAGCCGTGGAGTCCCCTTCCCCCTCAAAGCCAGCCACGCAGGGTTGTGCCTCGGAGGCAGGCAAGGCCCCCTCCCTCAGCCCGGAGATGATCAGCGAGGGCGTGAGTGCTGTGAGCGTGCGAAAGTTCTACAAGAAGCCCGAGTTTCTCGAGAACAACTTGGGGATTGAGAAGGATCCGGAGCTGGGCGAGATTGTGCAGACGGTCACCGAAGCCACGGAAGCCACAGAGGTGGAGGGGGATGCTGAGATAGCTGTAGGTGAGGCAGAGGTTGCTGAGACGAACATAGAGTCCTTGAAGCCCAAAATCGAAGAGGAACTGACCAAGGAGGCTGTGGAACTGGACAGCAAAGAGGAGGAGGCAGTGGCGGAGAAAGAGGAGAAAGAGGAGTTGAAAGAGGAGCTGAAAGAGCAGCTGAAAGAGAAGCTGAAAGAGGAGCAAAAGGAGCAAAAGGAGCAAAAGGAAGTGGAAGCCGAAGCTGAAGCTGCGCCTGAACTTCCCGCGGCTGCTGTGGAAGCTACGCCTGAGATTACCCACAAAGCAGAGATTGAAGCCGACCTGGAGATGTCCTCCCACTCGAATAGCTCGCTGAAACCAGGCCAGCTCCGTCTGGATGACACCATCGAAGGCGGCGATGAGGTTCTTCTCGAAGAAGACGACGACGACGAGGAAGAGGGCCGCCTCCTGATCAACGGCGACGACGAGGAGGAAGTACCAGCTGCCGAGTCGGAGGAAAAGCTGGAGCCACCACAAAAGCCCGAGGACTTTGATGACTTTGAGCACGAGATCATGGAGGAGCTGGCCAAGGAGGGAGTGCTGGATGCCAGCGGCAATGCCCTGAGCCAGCAGATTGAAGCCAAAAGCGATGCAGAGGAAGCAGCCAAGGATCCGTCGCCCGTGGACGAAATGGTGGCCATGGAGGTGGATGAATCCTACATAGATATGAAGCAGCAGGCAGAGCAACTCCTAGCCGAGCACCTGGCCACAGAGGCGGACGACTGCTGCCCGGAGGAGAACAAGGAGAACCTGTCCACCACAACGACGACGACAACGCCTGCAGGGGCCAGCGGTGCCTCCGAGGAAACTCTAGTCGTGGTGACCCTCAAGGACGAGGACAACGAGGAGGAGAAGCCGCTGGCGGTGATGGCGGCCGAGCAGAAGCAGGAGCTGCTGCCGCCCTTTAAGCTGGCACTGCAGCTGGAGGAGCTCGAGGAGGAGGCGGCGGAGGAGAAGGCGAATGGCAAGAAGGAGGAGCAGGAGGAGGAGGACGATCTGCAGCAGCAGCAGCGTCGCGAACAGGAGATTCACCTGCACAATCTCGGCCTGCTGACACACCAGGCCGCCAAGCAGCGGCGCCAGGATCTGAAGGAGGCGCACACGCGGCAGGCGCAGCTGCAGCTGAAGCAGCACCATCACTACCACCAGCACGGCCAGCACCAGCTCCACCACCACCACCACCAGCAGCACCAGCAGCAGCAGCAGCACAAGCGGGGGCAGGGAGTGCGCGGCGGCGGCGGCGGCGGCGGGGGAGGCAGTGCCACCCACGTGGAGTCCAGCGGCACCCTCAAGACCGTCATCAAGCTGAACAGGAGCAGCAATGGGGGCATGGGCGGCAGCGGTGGCCTGCCCACGGGCACGGTCATCCATGGCGGTGGCAATGGTGGCAACGGCGGTGGGGGCTCCTCCTCCGCCTCGTCCACATCCTCCTCCTCGGTGGGCAGTGCCACACGCAAATCAAGCGGCGCTTTGGGCTCCTCTGGCCAAGGGGCGGGAGCTGTGGCCGGCGTGCGCCGGCAATCGCTCAAGATGACATTCCAGAAGGGTCGGGCTCGGGGTCACGGGGCCACCGACCGATCCGCCGATCAGCATGGCGCCCACGCCGAGGACTCGTACTACACGATACAGAATGAGGTGGGTTTTCTTTTGAAGGTTATTTTTGGATATTTAGCGACTAACCAGGGTTTCTTTTATGATTTACAGAACGAAGGTGCGCCCAAGTCCAGTGTAACAACTACGGGTAATCCCGGCCGCAAGACCAATAACCGTTTCAGCTCGACTAACAACCACCATGCGACGGTGGCCCACCACTCGCACGGTGGCCACTCGGCGGTCCAGTACAGTGCGTATAGATCTCGCTCAGAATCGTGCTCGTTCTCGCTCGCTCGCTTGCTTGCTCCAAAAGGGGATTAGCCCTAGTCCTAGTCCTAATCCTGCTTCGTCAGTCTGTGGGGAATCAAACCAAACAAAAGCAAGGAAAGGAAGCCTTTTTACCTGCTTATAGAGGCTATATTTTGGCCAGAAATAGGGTTTAGATGCTTCCTTGAAAGGAACCAAACATGAACGAGGAAAGGAAGCCTTCTTGCTCTTCTTATAGAGGCTATATCTATATATATATATGGTCAGAAATAGGGTTTAGATGCTTCCTTGGCAGACTCTGCTTCATTTTGCTTAGTTTTTACAAAGTTTATAGCCATTTCTGGCATGTTTCAAGCCTTCTGTCTCAGTAATCAGAGGTTAAACCTTACCTGGAGGTACTTGGAGCTTATTATTCCCACAGAGAGGCAAGTCTGTGCTTGGTTTTGTTTGCTGCAAGCAACCTTTATCCCTAAGCCTTGAAGGAACTGCCTCTAAAAATGCCAACAAATGCTCAAAAGTCGAGGAATATAGTTTACTCAGCCAAGAAGCTTTCTTTATTTAAAAGACAAACCCAGAAGTTACCAGAAACTATATAATTTTTCCACTTGGTCCCTAAACGAGGCTTTCCCTTCCTCTAATTTCCTAATTTTCTTATTCTCTGCTTTGTTTTGTTTGCTGCCAGCATCCTTTATCCCTAAGCCTTATAGGAACTGGCTCTAAAAATGCCTGGAAAGTCAAGGAATATAGTTTACTCAGCCAAAGACATTAGATTTTATTTCTTTTTATTTTATTTAATCTTTTTCTTTTACCAGGAACTATATAATTCTTTAAATTGCCAGAAAACTCAAGGAATATAGTTTACTCAGCCAAGAAGCCTTCTTTATTTAAAAGACAAAACCCAGAGGTTACCAGAACCTATATTTTATTTATTTATTTATATAGAGCTAACATTTGGTATGAAACTAAAAGCTAACTTAAAATTAGGAGCATTAGCTGCTGAGGAAACTATATCATTTTTCCACTGGCTCCCTGAACGAGGCTTTCCCTTCCTCTAATTTCCTAATTTTCTTACTTTAAAGTCCATCTAATAGCTCCTCTGGCGGGAGAGCAAAGGTTTGGTTTGATTTCCCCCTGCATATAGCCATCCATATCATCTGGAAACCCATATTCAAACCCTCTTCAAACCCTCTTCAAACCCTCTTCAAACCCTCTTCATACGCTCAAGCACTGTACATAAGGCACCGTCATAGTCAAGCCACAACCCCAACCCCCATTCCCTTCATGAACCGTACAAAACTTACCAACGGACTTATGCCAGACTGTGTCTCTTACACAGAATATAACCCTATATCTTCTCCCCTTGAATCCCCCACAGATTCCTCGCACTCGGAGGGCCAGGGACAGGCGGCGGAGCATGGCTTCTATCAGATGGTTAAAAAAGACGAGAAGGAGAAGATCCTGATACCAGAGAAGGCCTCCTCCTTCAAGTTTCACCCGGGCAGGCTATGCGAGGATCAGTGCTATTACTGCAGCGGCAAGTTTGGGCTCTACGACACGCCCTGCCATGTGGGGCAGATCAAGTCCGTGGAGCGACAGCAGAAGATACTGGCCAGTAAGTAAAGGAGAGTCCTACTTCCTTAGGGAATAAATTAACCCTTTCTTTCCTTTCCTTTCCTTTCCTTTTCTTACCTTTCCTTTTCTTTCTTACCTTTCCTTTCCTTTCCTTTCCTTTCCTTTCCTTTCCTTTCCTTTCTTTCCTTTCCTTTCCTTTCCTTTCCTTTCCTTTCCTTTCCTTTCTTTTCTTTTCTTTTCTTTTCTTTCCTTTCCTTTCCTTTCCTTTCTTTCCTTTCCTTTCCTTTCCTTTCCTTTCCTTTCCTTTCCTTTCCTTTCCTTTCCTTTCCTTTCTTTCCTTTCCTTTTCCTTCCTTTCCTTTTCTTTCCTCTCTTTCCTTTCCTTTTCCTTCCTTTCCTTTTCTTTCCTCTCTTTCCTTTCCTTTCCTTTCCTTTCCTTTCCTTTCTTACCTTTCCTTTCCCTTCCTTTCTTTCCTTTCTTTTCCTTTCCTTTCCTTTCCTTTCTTTCCTTTCTTTCCTTTCATTTCCTTTCATTTCCTTTCTTAACTTTCCTTTCCTTTCTTTCCTTTCCTTTCCTTTCCTTTCCTTTCCTTTCCTTTCTTTCCTTTTCTTTCCTTTCTTTCCTTTTCTTTCCTCTCTTTTCTTTCTTTCCTTTCTTTCCTTTCTTTCCTCACCTTTCCTATCTTACCTTTCCTTTCCTTTCTTTCCTTTATAGATGAGGAAAAGCTTACCGTGGACAACTGCCTGTGCGACGCCTGCTTCCGCCATGTGGATCGTCGCGCCAATGCGCCCTCCTACAAGAAGCGCCTCTCGGCTCCAGGTCACCTGGAGACGGGCGTGGCAGCGGCCGCCCTGGAAAAGCACTTTGCTGGCGGCGAACATGGCGTCATTCCAGAGGCAGCCAGTGAAGCGGGCACCTCAGCTGGAGGTGGAGGTGGAGCTGGACAGCAGCAGCATCGCCCGTGCGCCGTCAAGGACTGCTTGGAGGGTGCCGGGCACTCGCTGCGACGCAAGTGCATCCGGAAGAGCGTGAAGAAGTTCCAGCTGAGCCTGGAAATACCCGCCGGCACCTCCAATGTGTGGCTCTGCGAGGCGCACTACAACACGGTCATCCAGTTCTCCGGCTGCGTCCTCTGCAAGCGGCGGCTGGGCAAGAACCACATGTACAACATAACCACGGTAAGGATCAGTCAATCCTCTCCAGCTTCCCTTATTAAGATGTATCCTTAGCAGGATACGGACCGGCTGGAAAAGGCCTTGACCGAAATGGGCATCCCTGTGCAGCTGGGCATGGGCACTGCTGTGTGCAAGCTGTGTCGCTACTTTGCCAATCTCCTGATGAAGCCTCCAGACAGCACCAAGTCCCAGAAGGCCGAGTTTGTGAAGAACTACAGGAAGAGGTGGGTTTGGGGCGGGATTTCCCCTCCTTTCTTGGTCTTAAAAGGGCTTTCTTACCCCGTTCCAGGCTCTTGAAGGTCCACAACCTGCAGGATGGCAGCCACGAGGTGTCCGAGGCGGATGAGGAGGAGGCGCCCAGTGCCAGTGCTGGCGAAGCGGAGAGAGCGCAGGTCGGCCAGGATGGCCATGAGGACACGGAGCTGCCCATGGTGGTGGACGACGACGGAGGACCCACCGACTCCAACTCGAGCAGCTCTTCGACGACGCAAATGTCCAAGCTGCAGGCCATTCTCCAGCAGAATCTGGGAGCAGGCGAAGGAGCAGCCACAGACACAGCGCCGGCGGCAGCTCCTGGAGGAGGAGGAGGAGCAGGAGGAACTGCCTCCGGCTCGGACATCTCGAATGTCCTGCGCGGCAACCCAAACATCTCGATGCGGGAGCTTTTCCACGGCGAGGAGGAGCTGGGCGTGCAGTTCAAGGTTCCCTTCGGTTGCAGCAGCAGCCAGCGAACGCCCGAGGGCTGGACGCGAGTGCAGACGTTCCTGCAGTACGATGAGCCAACGCGACGCTTGTGGGAGGAACTGCAGAAGCCGTACGGCAACCAGAGCTCCTTCCTGCGTCACCTGATCCTGCTGGAGAAGTACTATCGCAACGGGGATCTCGTGCTGGCCGCCCATGCCTCCTCCAATGCGAGTGTGTACACGGAGACAGTGCGGCAGCGTTTGAACTCGTTTGATCACGGGCACTGCGGGGGATTGGGAACGCCAGGCAGCAGCTCTGGTTCCAGCAAGCGGAGTGGAGTACCTCCAGCGGCAGCGTCTACAGGCAGCGTCCTGGCCACCGCTTTGACCACTCCTACGGCTGCCAGCCTCGCTTCCACATCTTCCTCAGCAGCAGAGCAGCCTGCGTCCACGGATCCGCCCGTCATTCCCCTGGTGGAGCTCAACGATGACGAGGAGGAGGGTGAGGAGGGAGCTGGATCAGCGGCAGCAGCTTCCGGCCTCGAGGACAGCGAATTGGAGGCCAGACAGTCCGAGGAGTCCCCCCTAGAGCGCCTCACCACTGTGTCCGTGGACAAGCTGACCAAGCAGCTCAGCTCCAATGCTGTGACCATCATAGCTCGGCCCAAGGGGGACAAGGGATCCTCCCTGCTCTCCTCGAACAATGCCACGGCCTCCGCTTCCGCTTCCGCTTCCTCTGCCACCTCCAGCTCTTCGTCTGTCTCTTCCTCGCCCGAGGAGGTGGTGGTAACCAAGACAGTTGTGGCCCCAACAGCAGCAACAGGAGCTTCAACAGCGCCCAAGGATGCACCTCCTTTGGTGCCCACCACCTCCTCCGTTGGAGGCAACAGTCGCAGCATCCTCAAGACCAATCTCCTGGGCCTGAACAAGGCGGCCGTGGAGATTGTGCCGCTGACCTCCTCCGCTGCCTCCTCCTCCGCCTCCGCCTCCGCCTCCTCCTCGCACCCGGCCACCGCTTCGATAGCCTCCATCACATCGATTGCCTCGCTGGCCAACAAGCAGGCGGCCGCCGCCGAGAAGCAGCACAAGCTCTACCAAGCCGCCAGTCAGGGCGATCTGCTCAGTCTCCAGTCCAAGCTGAAGCAGCAGTCGCAGCAGCCGGGAGGAGCACAGAAGCCCTCCTCCAGCGTGGCCCAGCTGCTGAGCTCGCCACCGGAGCTGATTAGCCTCCAGAGGCGACGCACGAGCGCCACGACAACGGTCTCCAACAGCCTTCTAGGCAATCTCCAGGGCAAGAGGCTGCAGTTGCCAAGGGTGCCCTCAGCAGCAGGAGGTGCTCCAGCAGGAGGAGGAACTGGAACGGGACCAGGAACGGCAGCCGGAACGGGAGGAGGTCGGCCGGCAGCAGCTCCCCCGAACGTGGTCATCCTTCCCGACACACTGACGCCGCAGGAGCGGCACGAGAGCAAGAGCTGGAAGCCCACGCTGATACCGCTGGAGGATCAGGTGCCCAATAAGTCGCACGCGCTCTACCAGACCGCCGATGGCCGGCGGCTGCCCGCTTTGGTTCAAGTGCAGTCCGGCGGCAAGCCATACCTCATCTCCATCTTCGACTACAACCGCATGTGCATCCTCCGCCGCGAGAAGCTGCTGAGGGATCAGATGCTCAAGGCCAACGCCAAGCAGAAGCAGGGACAGGGGCAGCAGCAGCAGCAGCAGCAGGGGCAGGGGCAGGGACAGACGCAACAGCAGCAGCAGCAGAGCTCGGCGGCCGCCTTCTCCAACATGGTGAAGCTGGCCCAGCAGCAGACGGCGCGCCACCAGCTCCAGCAGCTGCAGCAAAAGCACCATCAGCAGCAGCAGCACCAGCAGCAGCAGCACCTGCCCACCCTGCAGCCAGGAGGAGCGGCAGCGGGAGCAGCAGCAGTGCGCCTGGCCAGACTCGCACCCAAACCCATGCCACCGCTGACCAACCCGCAGATAGGCAGCCAGGCGCCCAACTTCCAGCCCAATCTGCTGCCCAATCCCCTGGACAACAGCAACAGCTCCTGGCTGTGGAAGAACTTTCCCGATCCCAATCAGTATCTGCTGAATGGGAATGGAGGGGCCTCCAACTCCAGCAAGTTGCCACATCTCACGGCCAAGCCGGCCACGGCGACGAGCAGCGGCGGTTCGGCTGCCAAGGGTGGCGGAGTGTACGCCATCAAGCTGCACCAGCTGCAGCAGCAGCAGCAGCACCAGCAGAAGCTCATGGACAATGCCATCATGTCCAAGATACCCAAGAGCCTGACGGTGATCCCCCAGCAAATGGGCGGGAGCAGCAGCAGCGACCTGAGCAAGGACTCGTCGTCCGCCGGCAAGGACTGATGACGGCGAAAGAAATTGCCAACGGTGGGCACCCGGCGGAGCAGCAGGATCAGCCGGATCAGCCAGCGGTGACCCAGCGGCGGCGATGATGGAAGGATATCTCAAAACGAAGGCTGCGAAGGCTGCTGAAGTAGGATAAGTGATCAGACCAGGATGGAGCAGGATAAGCAGATCAGGAGATAATCAAGATAATTTGTAAGGTTACATAACGTTGATTGTGTATTGAAAGGAGCTAGGAGACGGAGGATAAAGGATCCCAGCGCATACTTGGATATGGATGCAGTTACAGTTAGTTAGCGTTAGCGATACACACACTTATACACACAGCTCTACTCGATTATTTGTAGGATTGTAATACTATATATTTTTTTATTAGATTTACGGGCATATTCACTTGCGATTCGTGTATTATAGATACCAAAATTGCTAGAGCTAAAAACGGTTTATAGTTTTGTAAGACACAGACACACCACACACACACCTTGTACGGGTCAAGTGGAAGCTACCTAGAGCCTTCCTGCTAAGGCTTTGGTATCTGGGAAGCTAGCCACACTCGACACATCCTCCTCCACACACACACCTTTACACCTTTACACCCTACACTTACTTTAATTTAATATAAAATGCAGCACAAATGAAATTGTGGCCAAAAAGAGTGGCCCAAAACGAAGGCCGAATACTAGGGCTGGCAAAACATCGAAGCACTATCGAAAGTATCGATTTTTTGAACTTTTGTTTTAATCGATTATTTTTCGCACTATCGATGTTTTTATTCGACCGATTATACTCCATTTTTAGCTTTCTCGAATGCTGGAAGGGAAGTAATTGGTTAGATTATAAAGGGAAATGAATCCCTTCAACTGCAAATATAATTTTTATAAGCAGAAATTGCATGGCTTAGGAAACATCGATAGTATCGATAGTTTCACTAGTAAAATATCTATCGATTTTTCACTAATAAAACATCGAAAAAATCGATAGTGCAAAGCATCGATAGTATCGATAGTTTCACTAGTAAAACATCGGTAAAATCGATAGTGCAATACATTGATTATTTTTGTCAGCTCTAGCGAAGACCAGGCATCGCATTTTCCACAGACACCACAGATACTGATACTGATACCACACACACATAGCAGCTAGAAATCCAATCCCGCGCTTAGTTTACGATTTACTCCTAATTTATAAACATTTATATTAATCCCATCTGCATATTCTACACACCACACACTCACCCCCCACAGCACACGGAACGAACAGAACAGATTACCATAATATATAGTCGTAACATTAACCCTCAAATTGTACATATTTACATGGAGAAACAAACAGAAGATAAATACAAATATACACGAAAATTACACACAAAACAAAAAACAAAAAACAAAACAAAATGAAATGAAATGCAATTGCAATGTGAAAGCAAACCCCAACCACAGAAACAATCAAATTGATCGGTGTTCTTCTCGGTGCCTCTCCTCCGGCGTGGCCTCTGGTGTTCCATTCTAAGGAATTCTAGATCGTAGCTCCCTAAGAGATCGTTATTAGTATATCGTAATATCGCGGTGTGAACAGTGAAAAGCTTTCCTCTCAAAACAAATCAAAGGCAAACCCAGATATATAGAAATATATATATTATATATGATAGATATTTTGGTATCTCGAGAGAGATACAATTGTAAATTAGCCCGTTAAGCATATAGATATATTTATACACATATGAGAATTCGAATTCAATTGTTGTTGTTGGACATTGAAAATGTATTTATAAAAAGCAAAGAAAAAGCAAAGCAAAAGCAAAGCAAAAGCAAAGCGGAAGCAGCAGCCAAGAGAGGAAGCACAAGCATTAGCAGCGAGAGCTGGCGACCGTGATGAACGTGGAACGATGGAACGATGGATGCCTTGATTTGATCGAACCTGGTTTTGTAAAGAGCCCAACCTAATCCCTGGGAAATATGTGTGCCTGCCTGGTGTGTTTGGTGTGTGCGTGCGAGTGTTTGGTGTGCCTGTGTGTCTTAGCAGTACTTCTTGTAGCCTGATAGATTCCTCGATCCCCAAAAAAACCCACACATCTTACGATTACCAACTTATTTATGCAATTATTTTTAAAAACAATTTCCTTTCCAAGAAGCAAAGAAGCAAAAAAACAAAATCAACGAAATTGATCAATAAATTTCCCCAATTGTCCAGCTAAATAAGACGAAGTGGTTTTATATTGGGGTAAGGCGTCGGATTCAGACATTATGAGAGTGCAAAGGGTCAAAAACAGAGCACGGCCTTCACATTCTCACAGAGAGGGAGCAAATTAATCGCCATTCAAGTTGTTACAATTAAGGGCTTCAGGGCCACACCAACCACCACTACAACATAACAAAAATTTGTGACAAAGCTAAGTTTGTAAAATGCATTATTACTAAAGAACGAGAGGTCTCCCCTTGGATATTCTTGTTTAATATTGAAGTAGAAAAACCAACGCTTTTTTAAGCATAATACCAGCTCTGGGCTACGTAAGGCTTGGGAGTTATTAAGCTTTGAAAAGTGCCAAATGAAGCAGTGCACGATACTTTGACCGCGATTTTCTCAAAATTGGTACGTGATGGAAACTTTTCAGTTCCGGACTAGTAATGTACCGGTTCAGATCTATCAGAATCAATGGGTTTTATTCGCCGGCATTTTTTTTTCGACCAGTGTAATTATACCCACTGGGTATAGAAAGTTTCAGTTAAAAGTTTAACCACAAGAGAGATGTTAAAAAAATAAACCTGTTTTTGTTTTTGTTCTTTAAGTTTTGTGCTTTATTTATTCGATGTCTTTCCACGCTCGGGGAGACCTTGTATTCCAGGAAATTTGAGCCTTTTCATGGTTTCCAGTGTGGCCAACGTGCTATGTAAAGCTGACTTACCTAACCTAAACAAAAACCTAACCTAAACACAAAACTTAAAAGGAGGATTGAGGATGCTAATAAGTTAAAATAAAAACATAAATTTTTTTGTTTTTGTTCTCCTTTAAGTTTTGTTTTTATTTATTCGATGTCTTTTTCCACGCTCTCGTACGATCCAAATTAAATAATCTTCAAAGTATTACTTGGCCAATTTGAGAGCACTAACGGATCACAAGAAAAATTATTTTCCTGAAATAATAAATAATAATAATAATAATAATAATAATAATAATAATAATAAATAATCTTCAAAGTATTACTTGGCCAATTTGAGAGCACTAACGGATCACATCGACGAATTTGGGGCATCGGTAAGCCAGCTTGCAACACCTTCAACATCTCCGTCACTGCACTAAACCTTTAGTCTACGTCTTTGGGGATGCGTCTGGGCTGGATAGCATTCCGTATCAGGGTTTCCAGTGTGACCAACGTGCTATTTGAAGCTGGCTTACCTAACCTAAACCCACAAAACTTGAAAGGAGGATTGTATGTGTCGAAAAAAGTGTAGATCAGGGGTCGGCACCCAGACACACACCAGATAGTGCGTATATTTAAGCACAGTGTATGGAATACTGCCGACCCCCGGGTGTAGATGTGTAGATGTGTATATTCCTAAACCAGCGACGACTACCAATTTTGGCGTAATATAGGTGCGCGGCCATACCGAGGCAAATTATCGCTGTTACCGCTAAGGTTGTGTTGGGAGGCCAAAAACTTTGCTAAATAGGTGGGCAGATCCTCGCGAGCATCGTCCAGGCTGCCAAACTCCTTGTTATACGCAGCCAAGCCGTCCCACAGAATGGGCTGGGTAAAGTGCTCTTCCACTCTAGAGTTGGGCAGGGTGTGGGCAATCCGACGACACGGATACGCCCTCGGATTTTCGGGTGCGTTCAATCGAAAGCAGCGAAGAAAAATTATTTTCCTGGTACCATCCCTCAGGTCTGGATCCTCTTCCGGGACGTACGGACGTCGCCAAAACACCTGGTGTTCGTCCTCTATGGCGTTAAGTAGATTCCCAGTGTACCCTACTGGCCTCTTCGCGAATGCCTCGTCCATTTCTCTGTTGCATTTCAGCTGCTCCCGAATAAAACGCTTTCGGTGTTCCACGTAGGCCTTGATCGCCAGTCTGGCTTCCGCTCTGGGCAACGGTGTGTACGGGAAACAGGGGGAGAATACTGTCGACGAATAGGAAAAATCATCCCGACATCCTATCTCCCTTTCACCACGTAAGCGGTAGCGGTAACGCGTAACTGCACGTTGGTTTTCCATCACGAATTATTACACTACTTTCGTACCAAAATTACAATACAACAAAAAAGATTTGGAAAAATGTAAACTACAATAAGATTTGGAAGAATATAAAATACAAAAATATATACTATTTCACACGAGAACTAAACACGTCCGAACGGAACAAACACGAACTAATGACTGAACTCTAGTGGGGAATCGTTGGGGGTATGGACTTGACAGTTGGCTTTACAAAAGGCATGGCCTACTTGGTATATGGAAAAATTCACACCGATCTCATCGTGAGAGCTTAAATTTAATAAATTTAACACATTTTATTTAAATTCCTTTTGCCATTTAAAGTTATATGATTCTCTTCTGCTTCATCTCAGAGCTGGCAAAAAATCTATGTTTTACACCATCGATTTTTTCGATGTTTTACTAGTGAAAAATCGATACTATCGATATTCCCTAAGCCATAAAATTTCTGCTTATAAAAATTATATTATCTGCAGTTAAAGCCTTGAGTGATGACATTTTCTCACTTAAAACGATTCCGGCTTTAAGGGATTCATTTCCCTTCATGATCTAACCAAATATTTCCCGTCCAGCATTCGAGAAAGCATCGTCGTGATCATTTCAAAGGCTTAAAATGGAGTCTAATCGGTGAATCAAAACATCGATAGTGCGAAAAACAATCGGTGGTTTTCAAATAATCATAACTTGGCCAAAACAGCCTTAATTTCAAATCGGAAATCATTTTTATGCTAGTTTTTTGCCGGTTAAAAAATCTGCTTACTCAGTTTAAAAAATATTTTTTGGCCAATTTTTGACAATTTTAATGATGTAACCCCTTATGAAATTTTCAAAAAATCGAAGGACATTTTTTTTTTATTATTTTCAATATTTTGATTTTAAATAATTAAGATTTTAATGGCGAATCGAAAGATATATGACATTTGGCAATCACTCGCTTTTTGGCATCAGAATGCTCTCAAGAAGACTTAGAATTGGCCTTTATTTTAGGGACTTTATATCGATGTTTATCGATATTTTCATCGATTTTCTCAGTTTGTATTTATTATTCATTGTTCAATATTGTGATTTCGCCGACATAAATCCGATATTTTAAATTCAACTAATATTTATTTATGCCCATTAACTAACCGTGGGTTTATCCATCCAATACAAATAATCATAAAATCAATAGTATCGATAGTGCCCCGATGTTTTGCCAGCACTATCCAGGAGACCGCTGGCTAAGAGGGAGGCAAGGAACGTAAACAAAAATTGATATATATTTCTTTCCAATAATTTCCATTGTTAATCAGAAGTTGTTATTTATCGCTGCTGTTATGCTTGTTACTCCTGCCAGTCCTACGTTTTATTACCATTCAATTGTTTGCTTGAG
This sequence comes from Drosophila tani, assembly GCA_008042535.1. NCBI lineage: Eukaryota > Metazoa > Arthropoda > Insecta > Diptera > Drosophilidae > Drosophila > Drosophila tani. The sequence goes on along the minus strand of VNJO01002011.1, from coordinate 18,893 downwards.
GTAAAAATAAACATATATGTATATTATCTAAAAAAAAAGTGGTTTTATTGGTTAACCCTCAGGGCACACGATTTGGTATTGAAAACAAGGTCACAAGGTCACCGAGAAATCGCTTTATTCATCTCAACTTGATCTGAGTTGTGTGTGGGTGTGTGTTTTGGTGGTTTTCTTGGCTAAAAAGTAAGGTTCTTGTATTATTTTCTCTCTCTCTCTCTCTCTATCTCCCTCTATCTCTATCTTATTCGCTGTATTGCCATCTCTGTCTGTCTGGTGGAACTTCAAGGTTGTTTGCCTAAGCGGAAACGGAAGTGGCCTTCAAATCAGAGTTTCCCTTTTGTTCTTCCCGCCTTTCCCGTTTCTACCCGGTTTTCGATTCGAGACTATTTAGGTTTTTTGTCGTTTTTTGGTATTTTTATGTATGGATTTTGTTTTTATTAACATAAATTTCAAAAAATAATGTTTTTAGCGTTGTTGTTGTTGTTGTTGATGTGTTTTTGTTTTGTTTTGGACTTTTGTGTTTAGATTTAGATTTAAATATTCGATATGCACTTGATGTTGTTGCGGAGTTTACAATCGTTCCTGCATAAAAATATATATATGTATATATATTAATATATATCTATATATGGTTGTATATAATGTATGTTGTATGTTGTTTCATTTCATTTCATTTCATAATTTTTGTTTCTTTTTGTATGTTGTGTGTTTGTTTGTTTGTTTTGTATGTGTGGGTCGCATACATCGGCTCGAGACGGAAATTAATAAATATATTCATCCTCACATGATGCTCTGAAGTTCTGTTCTCCTGCAGCTAGCGCTACGAGTGTAGGTATAATAAATCTATATTTATTAATATTATTATTAAAGTTTATCATTATTATATGATCGGGCTCAGCTCGGATCGGATCGGGCCGTTTGGGGCTGCTGGCTGCTGCTCCTCCTCCTCCTTCTACTTCTCCTCCTCCTACTACTTCATCCTCCTTGAATAGGTCGCCTACAAGTCGGTCTCGCCGTAGAGGGCTGTGCTGAAGGACATGTAGTCCAGGGCGCCGGGCACACCGTTGGGTCCCTTGTATGGTGGCATGCGCTGGATGCAGTACTCGGCCTGATCTGGTGGCAATTCGCGGCGCAGTTCGTCGGGCAAAATGTATGGCTAAGGGGAGAGAAGGAAAACCGATTAGCTAAGCAGTTCAGTTAAATTATAGGTAAGATTTAGCAGAATTGAATCGCTGAATAGGCGTTTTTTTTTAAATTACTCAACAACTTGGTTTAATAACCCTAAATACCTTTCAACAACAGACTTTCTGAGTAGTTGTTGAACCAAAAAGTATGTCCACAATAGCATTTAACCTAGTTATATGGCACTTTGTTGGAGTACTTGGAAACTAAGTGTCATAATAAAGCTGCTCACTCAACAACAAGCGTTTTAAATATTCAACAAAAAGCATTTCAAAAATAGAGTTTAACAATTTAATTTATCCTTGTTATTGAATTGTAAGACATTTCAACAACCCATTTTAAACTTTTTATATTGGAGTGTTGTAGAAACTCAACAACACATTTAAACAATTTCAACAATCGAGTTAAACAATTTTAACATTTAAACAACCTATGTATTTAAGCTTATTTACTTTCCAATGTTGTTGAGTACTTTATCAGCCGCGGTTACACTACTTCGAAACTCAACAATAGATTTCAACAATTTCAACAACCGATTTTAACGAGTTAATTGAACCTTATCGTTGAAGTGTAAGCCATTTCAGGAAACTATTTCAGTCTATGTATATTGGAGTGTTGCTAGAAACTCAAGAAAACATTTCAACAATTTCAACAACAGAGTTTAACATCTAATTGAACCTTTCGTTGAAGTGTAAGCCATTTTAACAACCCATTTTAGTCTATTTACTTTCCAATTCTGTTGAGTTGTCAGCCTATCCAGGTTCGGCAACCTAGAAACTCAACAATACATTTCAACAATTTCAACAACCAAGCTTAAGAAGTTACGCCTTGTTGTTGAAATGTGTAATCTTAAGACTCCTAATCCCAATGGTCATTATCCAGCACTAAGAAGTGTCTTCGATAATCCAACTACTCAGAGATTCAAGGGATTGCAAAGAGGATTTCCGTATATCCTCCAAAAAACTCACCTTGTCGGCTGCCAGGATTCGGAAGGAGTCGATGACTTGTTCGGCAGTGTCGGTGTCGGTGCTCTCGCGGGTCATGAAGTCGAGGAAGGCGTCGAAGTGCACATAGCCAGTGTTGTTGGGATCGACAACGGCCAGGATGCGCTGGAAGTCCATGTCGCCCTGTCGGTCCTTGCCGATCGAATAGCCCAGCGAGACCAGGCACGACTTGAACTCCTCGGGCGAGAGGCGGCCGGTGCGGTTCTTGTCGAAGTGATTGAAGCTGCTGCGGAACTCGTTCAGCTGCTCCTGGCTGATGCCCTTGGAGTCGCGGGTGAGGATCTGGTTCTCCACCTCGTTGATGTTGCGATTGATCGAGGTGAGCAGCTGCTCCCAGCCGACGCGCAGCGTCTCCATCGTATAGTTGGTGTACCGGTTCTCGAAGATCATCGATTCCTGCACCGCCTGATGGATCTTCTCCAGCTCCTCGATATTGGGCTTGTACGCGTACACGGCCTGCTCGTACTCCTTCAATCGGTGCAACTGATCCTCCAGCGATCCCTGCAGTCCCATGCCAATCGCGGTCACTGCATCCATCTGCCTCTCGATCCATGGCCCAACAATGTTGGCCTTCTCGGCAAACTGGCGACGGAGCATCTCGTTGTTCTGCTGCTTGCGCAGCTCGTTGGCCAGCGTCTGGTCGCGCTGTGGCACCAGCTGGCGGACGTCGCTCCACTTGCGTGTCATATCGTTGGCGGTCAGCGTGGTGTAGGGATTCTCCAGGCCACCAGGGATCTGGTGCTGCTTCACAATGGACTCCACCTCGCGAACCAGGTTCACAATCAGGTTGAACTCCTTGTCGGCCTCGCCGAGCGTCGCCTTGAACTGATCGTGGGCCTGGATCAGGCCCTGGATCTCCTCCATGGTGTGAACGATGAACATGTCCACCAGATCCTCGCGGGTGCCATCCAGCCAGTTGTTGAACGGCGCCGCCCGCTTTGCGAACTCCAAATGCAAGATGTCGATCTTCTCCAGGATGCGCTCGGCCTCGTCCAAGGCGGTGCGACGGCGCTGGGTGAGGGCACCAAGGCGGTCCCACTGATCGCAGATGCGCTGGCACCTGGCGTTCACCGACACGCAGTCATGGTACTCCAGGGTGCTGTGTGGGGATTAGGGGGATTATGGAGTTAGTTGGGGGTTTCCAAGGAGGAGGCTTTCAATGGTATGGCATGGATGATTCTGACTGATCTTGAGCAGGTTTTGGTTCTACCTAACCTCACGCTGGACGCAGATCAAGGATCACCGGAGTCAGTAGCGGCAGCATTCGGGACGGATATTAGTCAGGATTAGCGCGATTATGGGGGGACCAGTGGACACTTACTTGAGCTCCTGGGCAATGGCGGCGATCTGCTCGACGCGATCCTGGTGGGCGGCCAGGTCAGACTCAAAGGCTTCGTGCTTCTTCTTCAAGGCCTTCAGCTCGTTGAGCTTGCACTGGCGGAAGTCCTGCGACTGCAGCATCTCCTCCTTGCCACGCGTCCAATCCTCGTGGGCATCAGCCTGGGATTTTGGCATTAATCTAATGAATTTCCTGAAATTTATATTTATATTTCAAGACCCACCTTGTGCTTGAACTTCTGGGCCAGATGCTCGAGCCGCTCCAGGCGCATGGTCTCGGCCAGCAGCCACTCCTCGAAGGCCTTCTCGGCCAGCTCCAGGCCCTTCCACGAGTTCGAGATATCGGACACGGTCTTGCCCTCGGTGGGCAGATAGGCGGGACGATTCGAGAGACGCAGCTTGGTCTGCAGCGTATTGAAGTTCGTCTCCAGCTTGGCCTTCTGCTCGACACGTGGCGGCTTGTGCTTGCGCCGGTAGGTGCGGTACTCCTCCAGCTTCTTCTGCACTCCGGCCAGCGAGTTGTCCGCCTGGCGAGAGTTCAGCCACGGCATCGTGCGGCGGATCCACTCCAGCAGCTGATCAGCAGGGAAACCAGGATTATTAAGGGGTTTAAGGGAGACTCATAGCCTCACTTACATCACTGGCCAGACGCTCGTACTCCTCCATGAGGCGCTCATTCTCCTGGTTGACCTTCAGCACCTTGCAGATGCGGTTGGCAGCAGTTTCCGCCTGTGGTTCGTGGTTCGTTGGGTTACATGGTTGGTGGAGAAGGTGGTTGGGTTTCAAACATTAGAAGGCTTCAATCTTTGGGCTCTGAGTGTGCGTGGTGTGTGTGTGGGCACGGAACCAACTCAGATTTTTCGGTATTTTCATTTTTTTGGAAAAGCAAAAACAAGACGAACAGGAAAACGAGGAACAGAGGAACACGAACACAAACAGGAACAGGAAGCGCAAAAGGGCACCCTAAGAGTGCCCCAAAAAATGAATATTGTGGCAGCAAATCAAGTAACGAAAAAAGGAAGCAACGGAAGGATCAAGGGAGGAAGGAAATCCAGAGCAGGGACATTCCATGCCATCACAGTCAAGCGGTCTTGGGTTTGGGAATATGCTCTGGTTTAATCAGCAAAAGTTAGCATAGCGCGTTGTGTGTGTGTTTGTGGTGTGTCTTTTGGTGCTTAAAGATAGTATGAAGGATGTGGGGGATATGGAATATATATGGGAAAAAGGAGATTTAAGAATGTAAAAGAATTTATAGAGTTAAGGACTTTAAAGAATGCCCAGATCTTCCATTTAAAAAAGGAAAAATATGTAAGAATTTAAGAACTTAAGAACTTTAAAGAGTGCCAAGATCTTTCGTTTAAAACAGGAAAAATATGCAAGAATTTATACAGTTAAGGGCTAGGAAGTAAGCCCAGATCTTGAATAGGCTTTAGCTTTTAAAAAACACACAGGGGAAAATATCTAAGATGTTTTTGATTTGTGCTTGAATATTCATAAATCAGATTCAACCTTAAAATGAAGGTTTAAAAGCTTACAAATGGCAAAGATGGCAGGAAAAGAGTTAATGGCCCTTAACATTTCAGTGATTGATCAAAGATTAATTCTAAGCTTTTAAAGGCATTAAAAAATATGTTTTTAAAAGAATTAATCACTAAATCATATTTCTTTATGGTATTATTGGATAAAATACTTCAATAAGTGATCAAAGATTAATACCAAGTTTTTAAAACCCTTTTAAAATTAATGTTAAAAGAATTTATCATTTAATCATTGAGCTGTATGGCATTATTGGCTTCAAAGATCAACAATATTCCAAAAACTGATCAAAGATTAATACCAAGCTTTTAAAACCATTTTAAAATGAATTTCAAAAGCATTAAAAGCTTAGTCATTGATTTCCATCATAGAAGTGACTGCTCGGGCGCCATTACCCCAAGGATATAGGGATAAGAGTGAGAGAGAGAGGGAGAGGGAGATCGTGATGATTAACAGACCTTTTGGGCGCCACTGAAGCAGTGATAGTACGAGGACACATAGGTCATCACTGCCCGTTCATCGGGCAGGGCTGTATTCTGCAGATCTGTGATTGTGTTTTTTGTGGTTTGATTTTTATTTTTTCAGGTGGCAATTGTAGTTTGTAGTTGTTGTTGTTGTAGTAGTTGTTGCAGCGTTTGCAGTTGCAGATTTGGTTAATGTTTTTTTTGTTTGTTTGATGAGCGTAGGCGAGCGGGCGCACACAGAGAGAGAGAGAGAGAGAAAAAGAAAGAAAGCAACAAACATACAAAATGAGTTAATCTTCAACATGGTTAGTCTCGAACAGGCATTCTTAACACTATATCATCACAGTTGGTTTTTCTTTTATGGTTACGGTTAGTGAAAAACATGCCGAATACGCCCAACTTAAACTCGATCGAGCTTAGTCTTACAGCGTCATTGTTATTATAATATAAAACACTTGGCAAGCTTAACGCATTGCAGATTATTTCTGGGCAACATGCAAGGCGCATGGAAATGGAGATAGAGCCTGCTAACCTGAGGTTAGCTAACCTTTGGTTAGAAACCTGGTTTTATTTGGGAAAGTTTAACATTTAAACGTTCGTTTTGATGAAAGCAACTCTAATGTGGCTTAACTATCAAAGAATAATTAAGGAGGAATGGAGATAGAGCCTGCTAACCTGAGGTTAGCTAACCTCTGGTCAGAAACCTGGTTTTGATTGGAAAATTTGAACAATTTTGTTCCCAATAATGATAGAACCTCTCATGGTGCTTTACTATAAAAGAAGAATTAAGGGGGAATGGAGATAGAGTCTGATAACCTGAGGTTACCTAACCTCTGGTTAGAAACCTAATTTTAATTGAGGAATTCGAACAATTGTACATTCGTTTTAATGAAATATTTACTATCAAAGGGGAATTTGATAAAGGAAGAGGTTAGGGATATCCTTAACCAGAACCCCTTTTGGGGGTTACTGAATATTACTTCAATAGCAATATATATCTCCGATCTCTTTTCGGGCGCTGTTAGTACGGCTTGGGTTAGCATCGGGCAGATGCAGATGCGAATGCGAATGCGGATTGCAAATTGCGGATCACGGATTGCGGGAACAAAGAATATATATATATAGGCGAGAGGCGGCCAATGCAAATCGAATCAAGACAAATCCAGGCGCGATTCAAATTCAATATCTATATAAATATATATAGGATAATGTAGGTAGGAGCAATTTTGTGGCGATTCCCGCTGCCCTTCTGGATGCTGTGTGTGTGTGGTGACTCTCTCTTTTTGATTTTGGCTTGACCTTGTCTCGACCTTGGCCTTGTCGCTTTTTGTGTGCTTGTCAAGGCCGGTTGGAGGGAGGGGGGTATAAAGCAGCAACAACAGCAGCAGCAACAACAGCAGCAGCAGCAGCAGCAGCAGCGGCAGCGGCAACATCGCAAAATCGCATAAAAAATATACTTAGAACGAGGAAGGCATATATGCTCGTTTATATATACAGCGGCCTGTATATATATGGATCGATAATGCCGCTATATCTAGATATTTAAGTGTATCGTGGTGAAGTTTAGTCACATTGTAATTATTCGGGACGTAGGTGTATTGTCTTGTGGGTTCGGGTACATGCGTCACATTTCCAACCTGTTGGGCTCCCTGGAAGGCGTGGTAGTAGCAGGAGACGTACGTCATGATGGCACGTTCATCCGGTTTCGGAGTGTTGATCAAATCTGTCATCGTATTTTTATTAGAAATAGGAACCAGATGCCGACAAAGGGACTTATAACTCTAAACGCGAAGCCCCCCAGAAAATATCTTAAGGGTATCTTAACCTGGTACAACAATAAATGCTTAGCTACAAAATATTCTGTATTTTAAAGGCAATTCTTCTACAAAATTTACTAGAAATAGAATGGAATATATATAGGTTTCCAAACAGCTGCTACATTGTCTCTTTATATATATTTTTACGACATTTAAAGTGCGCAAACATGAAAATAACCCCTAATAAAGATGTTACTTTGTAGGTTCTTCTATATAATCCTAAACTAATGAATGGACTCTCAAGTAATACTGAATTTAATACAGTTTATGCTCCTTACTGGACCCTAGACTTAACTATCTTGTTGTACCTTTCCCCTTAAACCAAAAAGTCAAAGCAAAACACTTACCATCTGGATCCAACATGCGCGGAATATCAAGATACTTCTCGGCCACATCGAAGGCAGTGTTAAGATTCTCCAGAGGATTGTCTTTGGACAGCTTAGCGTAGTCGATAAGATCTGGACGATGGCGATGGATGAGGGCGCAGAAGGCCAGGCCATCCTACAGAAGATATGGAAGAATATCCTCTTAGTTAGTAACCTGCATCCCTAGCTTAGGAAAATAGGGTCAGGAACCCACCTTGAACGACAGATGGAAGTTCTGTACGTTGACGTTCTTGTAGGGCGCCGTCTTGCGCTGGCACCACAGCAGCAGACCCTCCTTGGCGGTCATCTCCTCCACGGAGATATCCTGTATGGCAAAGCGAAGGATGATCGTCCAGATCATGCCCAGGGTCATCTTCAGATTGCCATCAACAATCTCCTCGGCGCCAATGGACACCAAGTGAACGCCCTTGGAGGCAATAAAGTCCAGGGCCTTGTTCACATTGGCGATCTTGTGGAAGCGCATCTTGCCGCGATCGGGCTTGGGCAGCGTCTCACCGGAGATCACCTCCAGCAGCAGCATCAGCTTGAGGCCGTTGCGGAAGTCCTCCTCGATGTTATCGATGGCGGTACCGGCTTTGCGCAGATGACTGTTACACCAGGCGGTAAATGTCTACAAAGGGGGGAATATCGGGAATATTGGTTTAATTTGGGTTTTAGGTTGGAGACTTTATCCTGAAGATTGGGTTGCTTATTTAACCATTTTTAATGTTTATTTACTTGTCTGAATGTTTAAGGCTCATAAAAGTACCAAAAATAGTTTCGAAATTGACTAGAAATGAGATTATTTTATTATTTTGCAATTTGCCAAGGAAACCTATTAAAAAGCATACTATAATAATATCTAAAGTGAGGGATATATTATATTAAATTAGATTATATACCTAAATAAATGTTTAAGGCTTTTTGTTAGTATAGAATCTATACTAAAGATTCCCCTGATATACCTAATATGGGTATAAAAATATGTTTAGTTTGGATTTTAGGTTGGAGACTTTATACTGAAGATTGGAATATAACATTTTTAATGTTTCCTTACTTGTCTACATGTTTAAGGCCCATAAAAGCACCAAAAATAGTTTCGAAATTGACTAGAAATGAGATTATTTTGCAATTTGCCAAGGAAACCTATTAAAAAGCATACTATAATGATACCTAAAGTGAGGGATATAATATATTCAATTAGATTATACACCTAAATAAATGTGTAACACTTTTTGTTAGTATAGAATCTATACTATAGATTCCCCTGATATACCTATATGTATGTAAGCATTATTTGGTTCGAAGGGGCTTTTATTTATTACCAACTCGAGGCAAGATCTGGATATAATATATTTAAATAGATTATATACCTAGAATAAATGTGTAACGCTTTTTGTTAGTATAGATTCCCCTGCTTGTATTCCTATACGAACCACAGGGTGCCTCATACACTGCATTCATGGGTTTGAAGGGGCATTTATTTATTACCAACTCGAGGCAAGATTTTGGCTGTGTGGGGGCGTTGGGTAGTTAACAGCTGATCGCAGCTGTTCCTGTTTCTCTCCACCCATTTAGGGCAGTTCCAGTCTCCACCACCAACCAACTGGCATCTGTGTTTCGCGCGACCCACTGTGTGGTTGCAACTGCGACGACAACGACGTCGACGACGGCTGACAGTTGCAGTTATTTTTCGCCGAATGGGGACAAACAGACAGACAGACGGGCAGCTAAGCAAAAGAACAAAGAGAAAACACGAGAAGACAATACACAAGCCCAGGCAGGCGCACACACATGTGTATATGAATATAAACCAGTTCTTTTTCTGCACACACTTCATTATTTTGGAGACAAGCACCCAACAAACCCCATTTACAATCCCGCAATTGTTATTGAGATTTTGTGAGACGACGCCCACTGTACGGCCCTGGGAATACATAATACATTGTGTTCATGTGTGTATGTATGTAAATCCTTTCCAGGTTACATTCATGTCGCGTGATTCTCACGATTTTGGAATTTGGAAGCTGCAAGCTTTTTATTGATTGGGAATTCCGCTTGCCGGAAGAACTGAAAGGGAAACGAAATGAAAGGAAAGGAAAGGAGAGGAAAGAGGAAAGGAGAGAAGAAAAGAGAAGCGAACGAGGTGAAAAGTTGACAAATGGGCGACAATATCTAGATGCATTTATGTATATCCCCATATATGCATCACAATGGATCACCGCTAGAACGGGATCAGCGAGAAGATGAGGAAGAAGTAGGAGAAGAAAATGAAGCAAGGCCAGAAGAAGCCGCCGAGGAAGGGGGCTCCACTTTATTAGCCATTAGCTTACAGTTAGATGCGTGTGAGACACGGGCGGGAGAAGAGTCGAGAGCCGAGAGCTGAGCTGATCTAAGCCGAGAACAAGAAATGCAACTGTTAATGCAAATCGCTCCCTCTCCCCCGGTCTCCCGCTCTCGCTCACGTAACGATCAAAACGGCGGCTGGGGACAGATTACACATTACCCACTCAAACAATAACAACTTGAACTAGGCCAAGACGGAGAGAAGAGAGAGAGCGAGAAAGATGGGAGCTGGGAGCTGGGAGAGAGTGGCAGGAGAGCTGAGCTGCTGCTGCATTGCGTCGCCAAAACAAGTCGCTCCGGCTTGAGGCTTACCGCTAGGCTCAAGCCTCTGCTGCAGCTCTTTGCCGCAGCCAGTGTGGCCAGATAAGCTATTTTTCAGTTAGAACAAGCTTTTTTTAAGGCTTTAAGGTTGAAATATTTAAATCTAATTTAATGGTTAAACTTTATATTTAAAGTTGCAAGATTAAGACATTTGCAAGTTATTATTCTTATGGAAAAACTAAATATTAAATAATTGACAAGCTCTTGAAACTGGCGACATTTCTAAAAAATACCTGATAGAAAATCTAGGTAATATTTGATTCCTCTATTAATATTGATCTTTGAGACCAGCTTAAAAGTCGACAACACTGCCCGGCCGCAGTCTCTGCCCCGCTCTCTCTGTCTCTGACCCTCTCCTGCCCGCTCTCCGTAGCCTGTTGCATTCCGGCAACTCGTTTTCAGCCGCAGCTTCGACGACTCTGATCAATTACCGTTATCGGGCAGCGGCGCCGGCAGAGGCCAGTGGCCTGAGCGGGAGAGTTGCGTCCGGTCTGGACCAGGTCTTGCAGTTTGCAGCCTCCAGATCTATGATTGAGCAATCTTTTTGGCCGGTCAAGGCGCACGCGCCAAAAGCAACGAAGAAAAAAAAATATAAAGCAGCCGACGACGCACACAGAGACGCCGGATACTTTTTTAGTTGGCGAGCTTTTTCGTTTTGGGGGGGAAAAGCTCTCCTTTGGCAGCGAACGGCCACAGCAACGGACTCGCTCTTGCACACCCATTTTTAGCCGAGTGTAATTTGAGCGGCCCCATAGCATGGACTCATTCGCACATGGCCGCCGCGGCTGGCAGAGGAGGAGGGTGGCAACCCTGGCGGGCGGACGGATGATGATGATGATCCTCCACATTCATTCACACCTTTTGCACACATGACTCACGCGGCGCGAAAGAGAGAGGGCGAGAGCGGGCGACCACTCATCGCCCACGCCTCTCCCTCCCCCTCCCCCCTTTACACCTTTTGTTGCGATCAATGTAAACACAAAACAGAAACAATTTCGGCTGTGTTGTTTCTGTTTTCGTTGTGCTGTTTTTCTTTTTTTTTTCTTTTTTGGCTCTCATTATTCAGCAGCTGACGAATTCCGTTCGGTAATTTACGGTTACGAAATTTATATATAGAGAGAGTGAGTGAGCGAGCGATCGGATCGGGAGAGATGCCACGCATTCATGTCCGAGCATGTCAAGCTCAAGTCATCTGGCGACCGCCAAAAATCTTCATATTTTTGTATTTCGCTCACTTGCGCGCCGCCCCCCTTTTGCTTTTTATTTGTATTTTATTTTTTCATTTCATTTTTCGTTGTTTTCGATTTTTGTTAATTATTTTCAGTTTCGTTTGTGGTCAGCAGCGAGCCAGCAAGCGATTTGTCATTGCATTTTTCGGCCTATGTGTGTGTGTGGGTGGGTGGCTGATGAATCTCTGAACGTGAATCGGAATCTAAATCTTCATCTGTGTCCAAATCATTCGTGGAAATGTGGTGCATAGGAATGCCATAGCGCTGGCTATTTATAATTGTCAATAGCGCACACTGTCCGTGTGTCCGTTGTCCGTGTCCGTCCGTCCGTTTGTCCGCCAGTTTTGCTTGTCGACGCCTACCTAGGCGTCGTGTCAAAAACACAGCCTTGCACTACATTTTGGCTGGCAATTTTTAGAATTAGAAATTATGTATATAAATATATGTAAATTTGGTTGCATGGTCTCTAGGTTAGATCTCTTGATCTCTTTGGTCTTTTCTGGGTCATTAGGAGCAACAACATGTTGAAAGGTGCAACACAACACAACTAATCACTTTCTCGTCGATCACTTAGCACCCCCACTTTGCCGGAATGATGGCCTCTACTCTACACGTTCTGTTATCGCCAACGACCTTCAGATTCCGCCCTCCTCTAGTTTGTCTCCTCCTACTTATAGATCGATGTTTCTGCTTCCAGCTTTATCTAAACAGTGGCAATTAGTTGCTGTTCTTCTGCCTCCTCTCCTGTCACCCGTCTCTCTTCTGGTTCGGTTCTTCTGCCTATCACTTCTGGTTCGGTTCTTCTGCCTATCACTGGTTCTGGTTCTTCTTGACGTCCAAGGTATAACGGTAACGGGGCTTCCGCTGGCTACACGGCAAGCGACAAGCAAACAAACAACAAACAAAACCAACTAAACGATCGAATGGAGATGGAAAATACAGAAAGGCAGAAGATCAGGGGGGATGGGTGCTAACAGCATATAATTGATTGGAAAAAAGCGGGGAAAATGGGACTGGTAACCTTCGGTTTCGATTGGGTTGGGTCTCGGTCTCGGTCTCCTCCTCCATGGCATTATTCAACCTGTTCGATCGTTGGGTGTGTGTTTTTTGGGAAAATGAAAAACAGTTGAGATCCGATGAGATCGGTATTCTTTTTGTGTGGTGGGGGAGGGTCGGTGGTCCCCCAATCGATTTTCATAATCATAAGCGATCGAACGCCGTTGGATATACGCTATATATCCTATATGTATGCTATATCCTATATGTATGTATGGTTCCTGAACAGCAACAAACTATTTTCGTACTATCTTCAAACATTGCTCGTACAACAAGAGCCATGAAAATCACGAAAAGAAGAATTCTATTTTTAAAATGCGCGCTGAGCTTTTTTCCCTCTATTTGTTTTAGTTGTTGTTGCTTCTAGCTTTTTTTTTTGTGTGTGATTGTGGTGTTGGTCGGTGGTGCTCGGTGAAATATTGAAACATAATCGAAAAATATAGAACCCTGCCAGAGAGCATATATCCAACAATACATACAAAAAACCAAAAAAACAACGGATACAGTAGGTATTCGCTTGTGAGCCAATGGAAAGGTACGCCAAAGATCTCTTCTATATATCCAGAGTGTCTCCCAAATGTTCGGGGCTAATCTACAAGTCCATTTCGGTGTCAAGAGTGATGTGGAATTGACTCGAAAGAGCCTTGATCTTTGCATCGGTTGGTAATAAGCCCCGAGAGGTAAACAGCAATTCTTCTGGCTTCGTAGGACTTGCCAGCTTTCTTCTTTCTTCTTATTATTTTCGAGAATGGATTTCTTCTTTTTATTCTCTTAGGTTCATTAAAAAATGTATCAAGCATTCTTTAGCTTTCAGTTGTTCCTATCCAATTTTCTACTTTTACTATAAGAAGAATTTAAAATTATCCTTGGCTTTCTTCTCTTCTCTCATATTAGAATTTAAATAATTATTCCTTAGATTTCTACTTGTATATTCTGGCAAAGACGACTATATATTCTGTAGTATTCACTATTTTCTTGGCTTGTCATACGTTTTCTATAGTCTGCTTATATTTGTAAGCAAGTTTCCTACGAAGAACCCTGAATATTGATTTCTTCTTGGCTTTCAGTATTTAGTTGGATTTTATTATTTATCCTAAGGATTTCTTTTAAAGAATAAGCTTAAAGGTAATTCTTCTAAGATTTACATCTGCAGGTTCGATCTTTTTGCAGGATATTATTAACTTAAGTTGGAAACTAGATTTGGAGCAAGGATTTAAGCTGTAAAAGCTTTACTGTTAATGGGGGGGACTGCGTTCTTCTGTTAACCTTTTGCTAACTTGTCTTTGATCTCACTCACCTTCTTCTGTTGCTTCTCCCACGCAGGATCGAGCAGGCCCTCGCGCTCCCACTCCTCCTCCTGCTCCATGTAGCCATCTCCATACTCCATGGAGAGTCCGTTCTCCATCATCATCTTGTGGCGCGCTCTATTCGTATGTCCCTCTCTCTATATTCGATCCTGCTGCACGCTCTCTCTACTCTTCTTCTCTTCGCTCACTCTCTTCTCTCGCTCTCGGTGCGTGCGTCGTGCGTGTGAGTGTCGGATGCTGCTGCCTCTGCCCCTGCCGCTGCTGCTGTTGTTGTTGGTGATCCAGTTGCTGCTGCCGAAGGAAAACGGAGGTTGTAGCTCTTGTTGTTGTTCTTTTTTTGCCTTTTCTTTTTCTTTTTGTTATTGTTATTGTTGCTGTTGCAGTTTCACGTTTACTGTTAGGTTTGGTTCGCTTCTCTCGATTCAGCACACAGAGTCTTCGCTCTAATATAACTGTGCGTGCGTGCGTGAGTGTGCGTGTGTATGCTGATATTGACTAATTGATTGATTGATAGCTGGCCAAAAAGCCGATCCTGAAAGCTCCCGCGAAAGCGACGGACAGACGGACAAAAACGGAGAGAGAAACAGGTGGTTGTTTACCGTTAAAGCGCTGCGAACCGTTTGAAAGGAATGCAAAATAAATTCAGAATTTTCAAAAATATCAGAATTTGAGAAAAAAAAAGAGGAACGTAAAAAAAAACGTTGTATAACACGTTAATTTGCTGCTTAATTATTTGTTGCGTTTGCTTTGCTCGTTCTTTTTGGCTTTTTTTTTTTTGCTTTTGTTCGTCGTGTGTTTTGCGCGCTCTCGTTCCGTTTCAGTTTCGCTTCGTCGTGTATATCGTATCGTATCGGTTAAAAATAGTATGTTTTGAAAAAGTTTTATTTTCGGCGTCAACGTCAACGGGCAGCGCCAAAAGGGAAGGAAGCGGAGGAGAAGAAGGTTTTGTGGGGTTCGAGGGGGGATGGGGATATTTGGTACATATTTGAAATATTTTTTTTTTCAAGACAAATTGCGCGAAATCGGAACTGATCCGGTAAATATAGATCGATATACTCGCGTTGGTTTTTTCCTTGTGGTAGCTGTTATCGTTATCGTTATTGGTGGCACATTTGTTCGGTTCTTCTGCGATATATATTCACATATATTGTTCGGATATATATAGAGATATATGTGGTCAATGCATATACATAACCATCACACGCACACACACCCACACACCACACACACACACACATGCACAGCGTTAATTAATTTTTGTTGTATTTTATATTTGAAAAAAAAAATCGAAAAAAAAAATAAATATAGAAAGCAAGTGAGTTTTGTTCTTCCTTTTTTTGTGTATATATACGTATCTATATATCTATATCCGTCTCTGTGTGTGTGTGTATTTGGAACCAAACAAAAACAAAAACAACAAAACAATTTCTTTCTGTGTGTGGACAGCAAAATTTGGAGCAATATCTACGTGTGTCGCTTGCGAAGAGAAAGACCCGCTCGCGTTGAAAGCCAACTCAAAACTGATGTCGCGCCAGCCAGCCAGCTGCCAACTCTGAATGCCGTCGCAGTCGCCGTCGCTGCCATCGCTGGCGCAGCTGTTAACGCAGAGCAGCAGCAGTCGACGACGCAGCACCACCCCCCACCCCATCAAGCAACCCATCAGCCAACCGCCCATCGACAAGCGTCTTTTGGCCAACTCACATCCACATCCACACATCGCAGCAGCCAAAACAGCAGCCGCAGCAGCAGCAGCAGAAGAAGAGGAAAAGTCTGCCGTGCAGCGGGAGCATCGGATCGGATCGTTTCGGTTCGGTTCGGATCTTTACGAAGACGACACGAAGACCCGAAAGCCCAAAGATCCCGCGAGCGGCGGAGAGAGATCAGAGGCAGGGGAGGAGGAGGAGGAGAGAGCAGTGGGAGTGGGTGGCACAGAAGAAAGTATGAATTCGGCCAGCATAAGCATACGAATTGCGGTACCCTAGAGCCGAAAAGATAGCACAGGGAATACTGGTTACAGGGTTACCCCAAAATATTGAAAACTACTCATAAAACTTGCCCTCACATCCGGTTTTCTGACCTAGTTTTAGAAACTAAATATTATATACTATATTATGAACAAGTGGATCGATTGTATGATTCAAGTACTTCCAATCTATGTACTTTAGAGTCAAAAATATACCACAGGGAATACTGGTTACAGGGTTACCCTAAAATATTGAAAATAACTAAAAAAACTTGCCCTTACCGGTTTTCTGACCTAGTTTTGGAAATTAAATATTATAAACTAAACAAGGGGATCGATTGTATGATTTAAGTACTTCCAATCTATGTACTTTAGATTCAAAAAATTCCACATGGATTATTGGTTACAGGGTTACCACAAAATATTGAAAGGTACTCAAAAAACTTGACCTCTAATCCGGTTTTCTGACCTAGTTTTAAGATTATAAAGCAACAAATAAACTAGAAGATTAAATGTATGATTCAAGTACTGCCAATCTTTTCTTCTATAATAGGATCTCATAAATAAATTATATGTAGGTCTATTAGGTCGTAATAACATATAACACTTAACCATTTAGTGCAGTAATCCTGCTATGACGATAGTTACTTAAATACGAATTTTTTCCAGTTTAAACTACTTTATCTTGATGTTTCTAAGCAATAAGTTTATACTCTATGCCTCAATCTTTCTATAATGAAGTATTATTCTGTAAATTTTACTGGTAAATTATGAAAGGTTTCAAATTAACCTTCGTAAATAGATTTTTCTTTTTAAAAATCAATACGATTTTACCCCAAAGTAACTCATTTAGTATTTCTTTAAAGGTTCCGAGTTCAGGATCACCTTGGCACTGGGTATCGTTGGGTTCTCTACTCCGCCAGAAGAGTTTCTTCTTGATTTTGTACAATTTCAGCTGTTTCCCGTCGTCTCTGTGCCAAAGAGAGCTACTCTATGCGAGTCTAGAGTCCCATTTTTGCGAAATGTCTAGGAGAATGCAGTTGCAGAAAAAAGAAAAGAAATGAAAAAAAGAAAAGAAGAGGAGATCGGAGCACCCTGTTGTGTGCCGTGCGACCACAACAACTTGTTGGTGGCCCCCACGTCAGGCGGCGGCCTCAGTCTCTGTCTCTGCTCTCTTCTGCGCCTCCTCTGCGCGTCTTCCGTCTGTCAGCGAGTCTCCGCGGTTCAGACAGCAGCAACATCAACATCATCAGCCCCCATGACCACCCCGAAGACCCCGTCTTCTTCTGGGGTTCCTGGGTCTTCGGTCTTCGGAAAAGAGACGCCCCCGCATAACTACGAAAATAGCAAATTGTTAATTTCGCTTCGAAAACTCTTTTCCAATACACACACACACACACTGGGATCGCGGATCGCGGATCGCGGATCCCAAAAGCAAATCAGCATAGTCTGGGTGTTCGTTCAACACATGATTTTATTGGCATGCTTTCATGGTTTTTCCGTGCGAAACATTTCATTTTTCATTTCACATTTTTCAACACGCCGCCACATAGTTTTTATTTTTTATTTTTTGTTCGTGTGCGTATATGATATTTATGAAATTCATTAAATATGCTCGCGCTTGCTTGCAAAGCAAAGAGCAAAGGAAAGGCATCTCAAAATCAAGGATAGCGATTAGCTAGACCAATAAAAACCACCCACAAGAAGTGTGGGCGCTCCGTCTCTTTCTTTTCGATCGCTCCCTCTCTTTCTTTCCACTTTTCTTGAAGCTTTTTTTGAAAAAAAGCTTTTTGCATTTGGATTTTTCCTGAATGAGAATTCTCCCAAAGAAAGCAAAGGATCGAAGCAAGGATATGAAGTACAGAGTATTACATCAGAAGATTTGTTCCCATTTTCCGAAGCTCCTCTATCCCCGAGAAAGAGACGGGTGTATCGCGCCAGAGCGAGACAGTAGACCTGAATCTTGGCTATTTTTAGATCATAATGTGCGTCGTCAGCGGTGATTTTTGTTCTTTTTTTCGAAAACAATATCTATTCTTAGTCGCTGCTTGTGCGTTAATACCATATTTTTGTAAATACATACTAACATACATTCCCGCAGAGGATGCTGAGGGGGGGCGGAAGGGGGGCGGAAAAGTGGGAGACATAAATTTTATAAAAATTAACCAAATGCCATCGAAAAAAATCAGCCTCAAGGTGAGGCGTGGAGAGAGTCGGGGGACAGGAGGTGGCCCACAAACCAAATTATTGGGTAAGCGCGTCCGCTCACACAGAGGCGCATGTAACAGGTACAGTGCGGTTCGAAAGGAAGTGGTCTTCTTAGCGTCCAGAAGGATCGAGGTCTTGAAACCTATGTCAAGGATAGTTTTTCTGTAATATGACAAAAAAATATCTATTTAACTTTAAAAATAAAATAGATTTAGTCATGAATTTAAAGTTTTAATATTGTGCGTGTGCCGGCAGAGGTCTGACAGAGAAATTTGCTGACCCGCGGGATAAAGCAAACTTCGAAAATGATTTTGGTGATCTATTTAACTTTAAACGAGAAAGAAAGCTAACTTCGGTAAACCGAAGTTGGTATACCCTTGCAGTCTGTAATTGGATCATTGAAAATCGAACCATTTTAGTAATGTTGAAAAAACATCGAATTTTGTAAATTTTACATTTTACATGTAGAATTTTACATTTTCATATAAATGGACCGATCGATTCTATGGCAGCTATATGATATAGTGGACCGATCTTAATGAAATTAAAACCGTAATTCTAGAACCTTAAAAAACTGCTATGTCTTAAAATTTATAGAAATTCGTTGAAAAACAGAGAAGTTAAATTTTTTTTTACATTAATTTCGCCATCATTCCTATGGCAGCTATAGGATATAGTAGTCCGATTTCGGTCGTTCCGACATATATACTGCGTGCTAAAGAAATAAGACTATGCTGAAAATTTCAGCTCGATAGCTCAA
>VNJO01002007.1:0-16568 GCA_008042535.1 Drosophila tani | reverse complement strand
ATAGGAATGATGGCGAAATTAATATAAAAAAAAATTTAACTTCTCTGTTTTTCAACGAATTTCTATAAATTTTGAGATATAGCATTTTTTTAAGGTTCTAGAATTACGGTTTTAATTTCATTAAGATCGGTCTATTATATCATATAGCTGCCATAGAAGCGATCGGTCCATTTATATGAAAATGTAAAATTCTACATGTAAAATGTAAAATTTACAAAATTCGATGTTTTTTCAACATTACTAAAATGGTTCGATTTTCAATGATCCAATTGCAGACTGCAAGGGTATACCAACTTCGGTTTACCGAAGTTAGCTTTCTTTCTCGTTAAGATTAATAAAGAGTTCATTTTGCCAAATATAACTTTAGCTTAGATGCTGCCATATAATGTTTTTTTAAATAAAAAGCCAACTGCATTTAATTGAGTTTAAATATTATATAGTTCAAGGGTTTCTAAGTATTCGACTTTCCATTTATATTCAAATATATTTTCCCTTCAAGCCAGCCCCCACTGTACCCCCGCGTTCGTGTCAAGTTTAGCATCCTGTCGCGGCTGACATTTATGTTGCTGCCATTTATTTAATACAAATTGTTTGATATTAAAAATGTATGCCAGCGAAAACTTTTCGCAGCGAGTAAATCATTATTTCCGGGGAGGGTCTCGGGTCTCGAAAACAATGGCCATATTTGTTTATCGGGGGGGAGGATGGGTCCTGCTGGTCCATATATGCATATAGAATGTCAGGAAATTAATGGCACTTGGCGGAATTTATGGGCTCTCTGATATTTATGCGTCTTCTTCGTGAGAGGTCCTCGGAGACCGGCTCGATATGCCGTTCAAAGACTTTACACAGTCACCACCCCCTGACAGCCCCAACCCCGTTCATTAATGGCCTTGTTAGAGCCCTTCCGACTCCAACTCTGCCTCTAGTTTAGTAAAAAAGGATCTTTGTTTTTTCCTGTAAATAAATTCAATTTGCAAAATGCTTATGCGTGGAGGCTACGTAATGCAATTTATTCGGACTCGTAATAAAAATTAATAACGAAAACGTGTCGGGCCAAAAAGTTGAGCTTGCCACTAATATGACTTGGCACAAACGGAAAAAAAAAATAATAATAATAGAAAAGGGTTTACTCCGGTCCGGTCACATATATTGTCTCTATCTAATAAAAATCAAACAAATTATGCCAACAACAAACTAGATTTCATGGCCCCTCGTTTTTATGTGCCCAATAACCCTTGTAATATAAACACAAAGCCCACATGTGTGCCGCTCCACTCCCAACTTCCCAAGTTCCCAACATGACATGACTTCTTTTTTGGCAGCAGTCCATCAGAGGGTGCAAACACCAAACACCAGGCGGCAGCGGGGAAAAAGGACATGACTTGAAAATCACTTAATCTACTTGGCCAAGGAAGCGGGCCAAAGGCGGCAGGACAAACAAAGAAAACGAAACCGAAACCGAAACTGAAACCGAAACCCTTTCGACTTGAGGGTCCTTCGTCCCCCGCAAGAAAGTGCCAAGAAAAAAGGCCAAAAAGAAACATGCGGGGCTGCACTCGAAAATAAAAGAAGTGACATTGTTAAGGAGATTTTAGAAGGGGAATCTAGAACTAAGCTTTTATAAAAATTATATTTTCTACTATATCTTAAGAATTTTATTAGAAATCAAAAAGAAATAAGTATTTTTTGCTTTAAAAATTCACAGAAAAAATCCCAGTGCCCGCTTGAGTGGGTTAAGGCTACTGGCGCTCACCCGAAGGACATCCGCACTGAATAAACAAACCATGACAACGGCATATTTCACATATGACCCCCGGCCGGCATCGGCATCGGGCAAATTATTGCAAATCACTAAAACCAACAACGAAAAAAGCCCACAAAAAAAAAATAAAACCCAAAAGGGGTTGGCGTCGTAATTGAATTCAATCAAAATTGTTTGGTCCATCAAACAGACAATTACAAGCGATACATTCTCGGGGAATTCGCAACCCCCGGGCCGGGGGTTCACCGAGTTGTCAGTAGTCCGCACACGAACAAGGCCAAGAAACCGAGGAACACACACGTAGACAAGCAATTTGTCAATCGCTCGATTTGATGGGATATATATATTATATCACAACCCTCGCGGACAAAAGAGTTGCAAGCTCTATAATCCGATTTGGTGGGTTCTTCGATCTATGGGGGGGATTTTTTTGGAAGGCAACTACGATTGATGTCAATCCAAGGAGGCTGGATTTGCTTCAAGACCAAAGCAAACGTGGTCTGTACTGTCACTTTACCAAATACTTTTAGTTATTCAGTTTACTTATTCCAGTTTACTTATTTACTTACACTGAGCGCTTCTAAATGCACACAAAATAGTTTCAATTTAAGAACGTACGAATGGCGATACACTTTTGTTTTTAATTTACTTTTTTATCCTTATCCTTATCCATCTATGTACCGGGCTTTTGTAATTATTTTCAAGTCAAGTTTTGATCTTTTCGCGAGGCCAAATTCATTAACAGTTTTAGTGTCGCTAATATTTTCGGTTTCATCGCCTTGGAAGCTATCATCGCTGTTCTCGCTCTCGTAAGCCGGATCCGGATTTGGATCGATCGGCTTCTCCTAGGCGTGTCCTCTGACCACCTTACCTCCTTGGACGTGGAGGGCAGCGCCTCCTGAAAGGACATGCGGGCTGGCGGCTGATTGGGTATTTTGAAGAGTTATCCCCCCGAGGCAGGACTTCTCATAGGATGTCGAGCAGGTCTCGGTTTTAGAGTTAGCGTACTCTAGGATCTCCTTGATCTGACTCCGTCTTCTGCTGAATATTCCTGTGCAAAATTCTGGGTAAGTTTTTCAGTACTTTTAATTCGAGGCTTTAGTTTGTACTCACTTCTCCTTCAAATATCTCCATTTAGGCTTCCATCACATCCTGTTGAGGCACCAGGAGGGACCCTGACTTCCAATCAGATCGCGGATCTTCAATTCCAGCTTCCAGGCAGACCTTTATTCTTTCCAAGTCGAAGAATAAATACAAATTCCAAGTTAATAAGTTTCGTATATTATTTATTTAACCCTCGCCGGTCGCTTCCTTTATCGCTTGACCTATGAACCCCACTAGGGCTTCACCCACATCCCACGGTAAGTTTTTTGTGCAAAATCACTTGACCAATTTGTCAAGTGGCACTAAAAGCGGGGGTGCGTCTGCCTCTGCGTCTACGTCACTTTCTGGATTTTTTGTGGACTTTTTCGGGGGTTGCCTGCCGCGTGCTACTTTGTCGTCATAGAGTCGTCTTGTCGTCCTGTTTGCGGTGGTCTTTTGAGAGTTTGTCATTATCCTTGTTACAATTTGCATGCATTGTGGTGCCATTGGCAAAGCCACACCCCCAATCCCCTTAACCTTACACAGGGGAAAACATTTACACACTTTGGGAGCAAAATAAATAATAAATAAATTATTGATATTACTTTAAGATATATATTTAAGGAGTAAAGTCAAGCTCTAAATTTTTAAAGTAAGATGTTTAAGATCTAAGAAAATGTAAGCCTAAAAATAATTGATATTAGTTTAAGATATAAATTTAAGGAGTAAAGTCAAGCTCTAATTGTTTAGAGAACGATTTTTATATATTTTTAACAGTGCATCCCAGCTGCCTGCTTTGAGGAAAAAGAGCAAGCCATTCATCCATACATCCATTCCATTTTATTCCATTCCTTGGGCTATCTCACCGAGGCTAGTGATAAAAAATCCACTTGTCATTGCTACCCTTAACCCCTGCCTTGGCCACTTATGCCTGGCTATTTGCTTATTTTTTATGATTTTATTAGCTGCAAAAACAAGCAATCCTGCAACAATGTTTATTGGTTATATAGTGTGCTTCGGGGAGCTCCAAGGAGCGCCAGAAAAGGGGTTCGGGTTTGGGTCCTGGTCTTTGATGTGCCCTTAAAAATCATAAGCGTGAGTTATGCCTTATGCCCGGGATTTGTTCGGGGTTGTTGGCCTATATGAGGCATATATATGGGTCCGATGTGTGGGCTTGCCAACGGCAAATTGCGACAGCGATTTGGCCTGATTTGTGTGATTTGATTCCATTTGATTGTGCAAAGTAATGCAATATGGAAAATAAGGGGGCCCCCAAGGAGAGTGATCCTGATATCGGGATATTTGGCTTCCACATTGAGCCAAGGGGAGCTATCAATCGCAGTCAATGTGGAAATTACTGATTGAAGTGATTGATAAAAAAGGAAGAGTCAATGGGAGAATATTGGATAACCTTTTCTGAAGAAAATTAAGGTAAATAATAAATAATAAATTATCTATATAATTCTAGAAAACTTTGTTCTTGGTGAGAATTTAGGAGAAAGATTACTTCCACATTTTTAAGACATGTTCCTTTATATTCTTTCACTTTATTGATGTCCTTTTAAAATGTAGTTTCTTTGCATTTTATTTTAAATTTATCTCATTATAACTTAATGTAAAAATACTTCTCTTAAGACTTTAAGACTTTAAGACCCTAATATATTTTCTTAGGGTGACCCAGCTGACCTTTTGCCAAATGTCTTGAAGACATCTTCATGCCGGGAGTGGCCGGTTGAATTTAATTGCTCTGTGACCAGAGCTCCGGCTCGGTTCAATTTTCCTTCTCCCCTCTCCGGACCCCCCCCCTTCGAAAAGAGACCAGAATTCATTTGAGCCATGGCCATTTCATTAACTGGCCGAAATGGCGAACCGAAAACGCTGCGGCGATTAGTTCACAGTCATAACACACGGCTGATTCGCATTCACATTTCCCGTGCCCCCTGAAACTATAAAATTTTATGACTTTCTACAGGCTGGCCACACTCACTCACTCAGACACGGGCACACACTCACGCTCAATTGGTTTCTGGTTTTTTCTATGTTTGCAGGTAGTTTAAGCCCCATTCTCACTCCCCCCGGTGTGCCCCCGGTGGCCTTTGTTGGCCAAATTGCGCAAAATGTTAACAAGCAATTGAGCAGACAAACAAACAACTGTTGCCCTCCGGGGTGGGTGGAAAATTGCAGCCGCCCCTCGGTTGGGGTTAGGGGTTGGAGTTGGGGCCAACAGGGGGTGGCGCGTTGATTAGTTTAACGCGTCCAACGTAGCGGAAAGTTGCGACGTCTGCTCATTAAATTGAACCAGCCTTATTAGTTTGAATGTCCTTGCCGCCGCCCCTCGTTTGGCCGCTATAAAGTGTAATTTTATATTGAGCCGAGCTACTTCATCTGCAGTTCGCAGCCCTGGCCCTAGCCGTGTGCGGTTTTTATGGCCGCCAAGCGATCAAGTACAGTCCAGTGACACGGAGAAAAAAAATCTAGGATTTCTTGGCACTTAAAATAAATAAATTCATTTTATTTTGAAAGAGTGGTAATACTGTGAAAGCGAATTTAAGCTATGATTACCAGCAAGCTGGATTAAATATAATAAATAAAATATTATAACAACATAAATAGTTACAATATCGATCTATTTATTATAATTATTTAAAGCACATCTATATCATTTTATTTTCAGACAATGGCAACACTGTGAAAGCGAATTCAAGCTATGATTTGCACCTGGTTTTGGGCAAGATGGATTAAATAAAAAATTTAAAATATTATAACCATATAAATAGTTCCAATATTGATCTAGTCTTTATTATATTTATTTAAAGCCTAAATATGTCTGCTTTGGGTAGTCTGGCAATACTGGGAATGTGAATTTAAGGTGTAACTAAAATTATTCCATTTATAATATCAATATAATAAACATAGGAATTAAATAACATATTATATTTATTTTTTACGAGTGCAATTTTGTGATAATGTAATACTATGACTGATAATTAATGTTATAATTCCCAACTGGTACGCGACAGACCTGGATTAAGTGACAATTCAACAATGTAATACAAATATGATTATAAAATATACTATTTAGTTTTCATAAACAAATTCAAACCTGTGATAGTCTGGCCATACTGCGAATGCTAAACCTATGCTATAATTCCCAACTGGTGTGCGTCACAGCTGAATTAAATAGAAAGAGACAAAGTTAAGTAAAGGGATGAGCGGGGAGCAAGCTTAACTTTCAATATTGACACAAGTTTCAGCGCTTCAGCTTCAGTTTATCCACCCGCTGGCGCATAATAACTGTCAAAAATCTTTCAAATTTTAATCAACTTTATTTTTAGCCCAGACACACACACGCCCGTGGAAAGTTGGTTGGCTTCTTCTCTTCTTTCCTCTTTTTTTTTGCGTCTTGTTGGCCAAACAAACAAACACACATGAACATTAATGTAAATGTGCGTCGCAGGATGCCAGGATACGCTCCCTTCGCGCCGAAAAAGTATTAAAGGCGCATTTAATTAAGTTGAAATTGTTGGCTGAGGTTTTTGGGCGTTTGTGGTGGTTAAACAATCAGCCAAGTTACCTGAGCTGGCTCCCTGATTTTTCTGACTAACTAATAAGTTCGAGTTAAATAATATTAGTTTACTCTTCGCAGATTAAATATAACTAAAGTTAAGGTATGTGATTTATTTTCATATTAAAATCTTCCTATATTTTTGACCGTACTGTACTGGCTTTCCCTGGGCTTATCTCTAGCCCTTAGCCTGGGGAAACCCCCTCCTCGACGAGGGCAATTACAATAAGGCATCTATCTTGGCCCCACTCCGCCGAAGATGCCAGGAAACTTTGATATATTGTCAACTATGTTTGCCCAGCGCTTAGGACATCGTCCAAGGACCAAGGCCCACACTACCCGAACGTATATATTCCCCTCCGATGCCGTCGCTACTTTGTCTTGTGCATGCCAACAATAATTTTTGATTAAAGATGAATTTTTAATTTAGTGTATCTCGCAGATAGAGACGCAGCCATTGGCCGCGGCCGCCGTATCCGCCGTATCCGTATCCGTGGTAAAAAGCAACGACGACCATGGAAAAACATCAGGGAAATGAGGGAAAAAACGCACGAAAATGTTTTTTAATCTCAACGGCAAACGGAAGCGGAAATCAAACGACCAGAACAGCGGCCGAAAAAGCTAAAAAAAAAAAAGGAAGCCAGAGCTGGAGTCGGAGTCGGAATCGGTGTCGGAGTGATGTCAGTGGTGGGTTCTGGATGGGATGGAGGCGACCGAAGTATCAAACAAAATTTTTAATGTCTTCGTCCGAGTCTCGTTTGGTGTCTTCTGCCTGGGCGCCTTGTTAAAAAGCCCGCGAAATTCCGCCCCAGCTTTCCCACCACCCATTCACCACCCCCTCAAACCTTGACCCAAGCACCCCCGACTCCGCGGAAAACGGCCTTTGATTTTTTCCGAAGTTTTTTAACTTTTTTCGCTGGGCATTTTTCGTGTTCTTACGCCTGTGGTGCTGGCAGGAATCAAGGGTATATGGGAAGAGTTCAATTTTGCTTTCCTTAACATATTTAATATAGTTTTTTATTATATTTTTTAATCATAGTTTCTGGCAAGCCTAAGCAAGATTTCAAGGATCTGGAATATATGATAAAATATACATAGAAATTCAAGAAAAGGTATTCCCCAGTCGAGTTCTTTAACCAAAGCGTTGTCTAGTTTTTTTTTTTTTTTGCTCTTGGCTCATTAGGAATTTTTCTTCGCCAGTTTGTTGGAAAAGCGATAAAAATTTTAAAGGCCCATCCCCGGCGCCTGCCAAATGGTGTTTAATGATTTATGAATAATCGCCATTTTGCATTTGAGTATTTGAGTGGTGGTAAGTCAGTCAGTCAACGCACCCGAAAGTCCATTTACACGTTTCGCTGGGAAAGGTGAAGGCTACTGTTTTTCCCATCCTCTTTTTTTTTGAGGGGGGAAGAGGCGTTATCAGTGCTTGTCTGGGAGGTTTGTGTACATTTTCTTTTGATAATTTTTACATCGAAATTTGTTGTGTTTTTTTTTGGCTGACAATTTTCCACTTGCGCGTTAAATATTTTTGACAAACACGCGCCGTCTTCCGACAGGCCTTGGAGGGGGTGATAAATTGGATCGTTTGGCAATTAAGAACTTGTCCTAATTGAATTCGCTTCTTCTTGGGACACACTCTGGGAGTTTTTGGGGAGCAGAAAATATTGATAATCAATATTTAAAATAAATATAAAATAATTTGGATACATTTAAATGTTTTCCTACCAAAAATCAATAAATAAATATATATTAACCTTCAAATAACAAATATAGGTCTCTTAAATGTACAAACATTTATAAATAAATATATTAAAATCTAATTTTTAAATACAAGAAAATTCCCCCTATCACTTATACTTAATCCCCGTTTACGCCACTCTTAACCCATCAATTAACCCCCGCCACCCAAGGTTTTCACGCCGCTAAAGCGATCAATTCCGTTTCGAATCAAAAGTCAGCTGCCATTTAACTCCTGACAGTAACGCGACTTAACAAAAGAAAAAAAATGAAATTGAAGAAAAACCAGCGTAATAAAAGTATTAAAGAAAACACACACTCCGACACACACACCCAGCCTCACACCCACCACACACAACCAGACACACACACTCGCATACAAAAAAAAAGAAAACATTTGCCTATCAAAAAGTTTTGATCTTTGATTGTCTGGCTTGGCTTTTTAACTAATTTGCGGCACCAAGGAAGTCACCTTGCCACACACACCCGCCCCATACACACCGCACACACACACACACACACACACACCCCGTACCCCCCTTTGGCCATGCAGCAGCACAAACGCTTGGAAAACGCGCTCAAACCGCATGCAAAACGCGTCACATGCAGTCACTAGGGAATTAACGCCCCACACACACGCCTACACAGAGAGAAAATTGAGGGGTACAAAATAAAGGGTAAGAAGAAGATATGTTCTTAGCTTGCCTCTTAAAAAAATATTTTTTAGTCAGTAGTTTGTCATTAAATAAATAGTATTAGTAACAAAACAATATCTTCCAAATAGCTGATAGAAGAAAGGTCTAAACTCACATGATCACACTGCACACTGACGACCAGCTGTTATAATTATATTTTTTTTATTACTAATATTAGCAACCTTTAATAATGTATTAATTTATTTAGCATTCCTGATTACATATTTTAATATTAGTTTAAATATAAGATATTCCATAAAAATACCAACTTATTTGCCCTTAAAAACACGTTTCCCACTCTCAAAAAATTCCAGAATATTACTCAGTAAGGCTTTTACCTCAGTGTACTCTCTGTTAGCCCCCCGTCGAATATTTTGCATACGTTCGTCTCGTTTAAGCTGGTGGAAATCCCAGCCAAGAGCATGCCCATTGCCTAAGACACACCCTCTAGCTTTATTTGCGCAATATTTTTCTGATAATAACAAATTCGCGAATATGTTTATCTGCGTTTTCATTGCCGTCTGTTTTTTTTTGCTTCCTCGTCCTCGTCCTTTTCCTTTTTCCCCGTCTCCCACCCGAATTTCCTCCGCTTTTTTTTTTTTGTATATTTCTGCGGGGTTTTTATTTGGATTTGTCCTTTCTGCATGTCTTTGCCGCCTTCGTTTATTTTACTTTTTTTTCTTAGCGTGCCACTAATTCCATTTGAGACGTAACGAAAACGAAAATGACATCAATTTATTTGTGTATTGTTGTTTACATCTTGCTCTGGGTATACCCTGAGTTTTTCATTGGCCGGGACCACCCTCGGCTTTTCATTTCTCGGTGACAATATCTTGAGGGGCGTCGCATAAAAAAGAGGGTACCACAATCGCATTCGCATTGCCATTCCCAGAGCCAATTGTTTGCCAAAGTCAGTTAATTGTGTTTCTTCGCAAAAAATATATATATATATTTCGGGCTGGATGAGCCCAATCCACTGGGAGGAAAAGGTAAATAAGGGAAAAGCTCTTGCCTTGTTTATAATTGGTAAAAAGAAATTAATAAGTCCAACTTATGACCAAGAAAATATTAATAATAATGTATTATATAAAAATATATTACTTATTCGAACTTGGGATAAAGAGTTTTAATATTTATGGGTAAGCTAAAGAATTAAACCTATGGGAAATATCATAAGATAAGTATTTATAAGACTTTCCTTATTTAAAATAGATTCCATATTATCATTATTATCAATTAGTCTACGGGAAATTCTGCTCCTAAATTTATAATTCCTGTAATTATCTCTTTTTTCCCTGCCATTGCTGACTACTCCCATTTGCTGGCTAGTATCTTTGGAGTTTTAAAATGCAAACAATAACAACAATTACACCCAAAGGATCAGTTGAAAAGTCAATAAACTGCCGCCGCCGCGGACAGGATGTATCGGAAAATGGGAAAACGGAAAAGGCGCCAAAAAGCGAGACCGCAAAATAACCGCAAAAAGTAAACACAACATTCGGGCGAAGAGCTTTGCTCCCTCAAGCCTTCCCTTTTCTGCCCCGCGGTGCAACCTTTCTTATTTATTTATTTTTTCGTTATTTACAAAAACCATAAATCAATTGGACACGCCACACACACACACACACAGACAGAGCAAACAAATGCAAATCTATTTTTAAATGCGAAATAATACGGAAACCGGCGGAGGAAGACAGGAGCAGAAGACAACCCCTAAGGGCCATGCGTTGAAAATCGCGGGCCGAAAAAATCCAAGTAAAAAAGGGAAAATATACCAAAGGACGTAGGGCAAAAAAGGTGGCAAAGGGGTCGAAGAAATCCAAGGGGGGGGACGACACTGGGCAAAAGCCACGCGGGAAAAGCCGCTGATACGACATGTGGGAAAAGTCGAAAAGTCAGCTTCTTTTTGAAGGAGAAGATTTTTATACCCTTTTGTCTATGTATAAAAATTAACAATAAAATATTCTCAACGTTGAAATTTAAGACCACATCAGCTTAAAATTATTTTAAAATATAAAATACATATTTAAGATGACAAACTTGTTCCCAAATATTTCGTATGTGTAAAAAAAATAATAATAAAATATACTCAACATTGAAATTAAACCCCTCAACAGATTAACATAATAATAAAATATACTCAACATTGAAATTGAACCCCTCAACAGCTTAACATTTTTTTAGAATTAAAATATATGTTTAATATGACAAACTTGTTGCCAAAACTAACGAACCCCCTCAAAGAGTGTGGGTTAAGTTCGGAGGAGGCACTGTGGCTGCCAAAGGGGGCGTGCCAGATCGAAGGCTGAAGATGCGCCGCCGCCGCCGCCCGCTGGCAATAAAAGCGAACCCCGAAAAAAAAAACACGAACAATAAAAATTTTACATTTTTCAGGCCCAAAAAATAGTGAGAGAAGCGGGCAAAAAGGGGTTCGGGCTGCCCATAAAATGACACACTTTAAGGTCGAGTTGCGGTCTGCCGACGAAAAAAAAGGAAGAAAATGATAAGAAATATAATAAAATAAATAAAATAGCAGAGTCCAGAGGGGGCTGCGCAGATCAGATTTCCAAGAAAATGCCGGTGGGAAAATGTGTGTGCAAGTGGGAAAAGCAAAGAAAAAGGGGCAGCCACATTAGTTTTGATAGACTTGCACGCATGTCCTTTTGCCATCCTTGGACGTCCTTTTGTTATGCAAGCAAATCAAGCGCAAGAAATGCCAGACACAAATCTGATTTCCGTTTGACGTTAACCCCTCGGCGCCCAGCTTGCCCACATCTGCATACCTTTTAACCCATGCCGACACCCTTGTTCCCCGGCTGGCAAAGTGGCCAGCTTATTGGCTTCCGGAAAAAGGGTTTCCCCGATGGAAGGGGATTTTTTAGTTTCTCTTTTTGTGAGGGAGCTTAGCCCCAGATTGGCTTCTTGTTTATTATTTATTTAGTTAATATGAGAAGCGGGTTAAAAGTAGTTAACAGAATTAATAACTAGCTTAGCTTTTACCTTTCCAACTTTTCTATTTATTAATAATTACATTCGAAACTTAAGATTAAATATTTTCAGCAATCCAAAGATATTTTCAATTTTATTTTTTTTAGTTTCAGAAAGAAAGAGGTGAAACTAGCTGAGGGACTGAAAGGTAAAAGAAAACTGGTGACAAAAGTTGCAAAAAGAATGAAAAATTGGCGCAGCACAAAAAAATATAGTTGATGGTGCGCACTTATTCAAATTAACATAAATCAAAAGAATTTTCCAGTGCAGGAAAAGGCGAGAGAAAGCCGAAAAGGAATGAGGTGGAAAAATCACAGAGCCTAAGCTCTAATATTTGAGAAAAATTTTCTAAGCTTAATTCTAATAAATTTTTAAATAGAAAAAATCTAAATAAATGAAGAATTTCTTATAGTAACCATATCGAGCGTTGAAAATCCTGAAAGACTCCTCGCTGCCACGTCCGCTTTTCCGCTTTTCACCTTATAAGTCCGCTGTCTCTGTGTGTGACTAACGCTAGAAATTTTTGTGATTTTTCATCTTCATCTCTGTTTGCTTTTTGCGCTTTCCGCTGCGCTCCTTTTTTTACAGTTTTCAGATTTTTTTTTTCACACCTTTTGCGGCTTCGCTTCATTCGCCGTCGCATTTTCATTTCCATTTCCATTGCCACTTCCGCTTCCGTTGATTTGTTGCCGCCGCCCTCGGAGAGCAGAGAGCGGGGCGTGGCAGGAAGTGGCTGCTTAAAAACGCCGCACGCAGCAAAAGGAGTGAGCAGCAAAAACCGCGCGCACTTTTTGTTAAATAAAAAAAAATAAGAAAATGTATAAAAATAAGAACTCGGCAGCGTCAGCTTATGCTGCACATAATTTGTAACCATTTCACACCAGCCCAGCCCCTACCCCTCGAGTAGGTGAATTTCTGGCGAAAGGGGGTTGGACTCGTCCAAATTGCTCCAAATTTAAAATAAACCAAAAGCGGGAGCTCCAGCTCCCAACCGCCGAAAAATGTCCCTCAAACTTTATAACATTTCTCGCCCATTCTTCTTCTAGCCATTTCTTCTGAATATTTTTTGTTCTGCTCTCCTCACTTTTTCGTATATATGCGAATATAAATGAAATTTTTGTTGTTTGGACGTGACACATTTAGTTTGAATATATGGCAACTCAGTCGTCGTCAGTCGTCAGTTGGACGAGAGCATCGGAACATAGGGGCTAAGGGGTGCTGGGAAACGGAAAATGGAAAATGGGGACTGCTGATGACGTAAACGCAATTTGGTTTACAAAACAGAAGGCAACCGAAGTGCCAGAAACTGAAGATGTCGATGGTTTTTGCTTTAGTCCAGGTGTGGTTTCTAAAAGAAACTTAAATGGGAGAAAGATGTCATCTACGGGGGATCCTGTGCCTCTCCTGTAAGCTAAAAATATGTGAGGGGATTTTAGATACAAATATCTGAGAATTTTGTATTTAATTTCCACATTCTTAGAGTCAGTACAGTCTCGGCATAGTGTGCCCAAACTCAATGGAGCACTTTTATCGCAGGGTGGCAACTCAAAAAAAGTGTTACGCAGTTTCTATATTAAAATATCAACTTAATAATATTTAAATAAATATATTTATGGATAAAGTATATCCTTTTCTTACCCCAACAATCGCCTGCCAAATGTTGAACCTTCTGTCAGTCGCCGCAACCCTTCAAGCCCGGCCCCCAAAGGCCTACCCCTAACCCCAAATGAAAACCCCATTCCACTGGCATATTTTGCCCGTGTTTTTGGCAGGCAATGGCAGAAAGAAGTGGCAAAAATCTAACATAAATCACAAGCACTCAATGTCAACTCAATGAACTGCTCATGCATGCAAGGACCCTTTCCTTTTCTTTGCTGCCCTTGCCACTCCCTCACTCCCCGGGAAAAGCCCAAGGAAAGTCGAGTGCAAGTGGAGCTGGCATCGCGTTATTTGCGGAATTTCCTCGAGTACATTTCGATGATAAGGAGCACACATGTAGAGGAGGTGTGGGGGGAGCGGAGAAGCGGGCTTTCCACTGCGCTTTCTTAGCAATTTGTCATGCATGGAGCGCCAAATATGCCGAAAAGAGAAAAATGTATTAAAAGCAGCTGCGAGTCCTGTGCGTGGAAGTCCTAGAAATGCCACAAATAAATCATTTCTTGTTCGCCATCGCCATCTTCAGATGAGTGTGTGTGTGCCTTTGTGTTTTGTGTACAGATAGCAGGGACACACACAAAGGCACAAAAATAGTAACGAGAATTTATTCTTTAATTTAAAATATAAAATTTAAGTTTTCTTATAAAAAATTTAGCTTAAAATACATTTTAAAATTATATGTTTAATTTTCCAACATTTTCTGTGTATTTAAAATTATTTTTAATACCAAATGTAAAAACAAATAAATATTTACAAGCCAGAAATTCATTTATAATAACCATAAAGCAGCCAAAAATTTTATTTATAATTTAAGAAGCATCTAAAAAAAGAGTAAGCTTTTATTTTAGCCCCAACTGTGGGGGGAATGGGTTTCGAAAGTAGTTTCGGATTCCGATTCGAAATATTTTCACGTGTCCTGAACAAATGTCAAACGCACACACACAGGACCGACTCTCGTCACACACATAAATCAAAATTTACCAAAGAAGCAAAACAGAGAAAGCCCGAAAAAAAAGGGGAAAAGCGCAGGCAGGAATGTATTGAAATGTAACGCATTTATTTTCATTACAGGCGCAGGCCCTTGGAAGTATGCTATGCAAAAATGTGAGGATGCGTCGCTAATGTGACAGCCGCAAAGAGAAAGGGGGCTAAGCCACCGTTGCGATATAAGCACTTTATTGGATCATCAGACTTATTTTGATATGTGACCAAATAAATATGGAAGAGGGAGAACCAGAGGGCAGGAGAAAGGACTAAGGACGAGGCATTGACATTTTGCAAGCGACGAGGCCCATAAATTCTTGTCAGGGAGGAAGGCATCAACTTTGCTCAAGTTATTTTCATTTGTGTAACATTTTTGCATACTTTACGGCGCATCTAGAGCACGTCTTGTGTGCGTGTGTGTGTGCGTGTGTGTCCCTGCCAGGATGCTCCTTTTGCCGACTACTCTTTTGACAAATCTACTTAGGCATTTCTTTGGTTTTGGTTTGTTTATTTATGTTTATTTGTGATTTATTTCGATAACATAATAAATATCCGTGAGCGAGAGTGTGTGTCTGTGTGCGATAATGTGTGTGCAGGCATGTCCTTCCGAAATCTGCTTGAATATTCAAATCACCTTCAAGGCAATAGAGTGCTGGGAAAATGTTGTAAATTTAGATTTTAAGTCAAGCAACCAAGTAGGCCTTGAAGCCCAAGTGTCAAAGCTCGTAGGTTCGTAGGAGATCATTATATTCATTCTACTTCCAAGCTCCACAAGGGAAACACCAGTAAATTTGTAGCTACAGAAAAACAGTATTCAGAAATTGAAATCAGCATGGAATATATAATAGACCAGATATTAAACGAATGTACATTCGACGATGAAGAAGGTGAGTTTATAAATAAATAAAATAAATTAATAAATACGATCCCCTTGCAGAGTCTCTTGAGGAATCTGAGGAAGAACTAGTGCGTCGCTTGATGGACTACCTTCAGGAGCTAAGAGATCGCTTGGAAAACAGCGTAAGAGCACATCACGCCTTCACCCAGGAGGCCGTGTCCATAATCAAGGAGGTGAGCCGTGCCAGCGGCAAGTTTGCCGATCAATGCCAGTCCAAGCAGCCCAGCTGGATAAAGCGACTTATTCTGGGTTTTGAGACGCTGAGCGCAACACACAATCCCAGCGTGACCAAGGACAAGGTGCTGCTGAAGGAGTTCAGTCGAGTTATTGAGAATCCGATCCTAGGGAAAAGCCAGCAAACCTGCGAGCAAGCCCGCGATATGCTACAAAAGGTCCTAGACAAAGCTCAGGCAGGAGATTCAGATATATCAGATTCAGATACCATTGTCAATGAGACAAGCTCAGACTGTGTTTTTAACGAAGACAAGATTCGTTTTGCTCCGAAGTAGGTCTATGACAAGGACTATGTCAAGGATCACCCTCGAAATTTAAGTTGTTTTAAGGATCTTTGGACACCGAAGATTTTTAATCTCTCCAAAATCTTTAGTAACACTTTCCGTGGATTATGTAAAGGGAATCCACAACCAGATCAGCAGTTACAGTTACATAATAAAACCATCAATCAAAACTTCAAAATATTCCCCATACGTTTATTTATTTATATATTTATATATTTATATATTTATATATTTATATATTTATATATTTATATATTTATATATTTATATATTTATATATTTATATATTTATATATTTATATATCAAATAAAAACACCTCTTAACGAGGTGAGATTAAAGTGACGATGGCACATTCAACTCCAAAAATTTCTGATACCAAATTTTGTGACGATTAATAGGTTTTTAAACAAAAATATTTAACAAGTTTTTAATTAGTTTCAAAATCGGCACGCTGCCTGTTTTGCCTTTTAAAATTTTTTAGCTATGTGCCGATTTTGAAACTAATTAAAAACTTGTTAAATATTTTTGTTTAAAAACCTATTAATCGTCACAAAATTTGGTATCAGAAATTTTTGGAGTTGAATGTGCCATCGTCACTTTAATCTCACCTCGTTAAGAGGTGTTTTTATTTGATATCAGAAGTTTTTTAAATGACATATGTATGTACATACATAGGTC
>VNJO01002006.1:0-25403 GCA_008042535.1 Drosophila tani | reverse complement strand
CGAAACAAACGCCCAAACTAAATACTTTATTTATTTAGTTTTAATATGTTGTTGTTTTTTTTTTCACTCAGTTTTTTTAGAAAAACTGCAAACTGTCGAATATTTACGACCGTATCTCCACAACACAGTTTTTGTTTTCTGTGTGTTTCAATAATTATTTAAACAATAAGGACTCTTGTTTTATCCTTTTGCTTTTTTGTTTTATACTCTGTTCCTTACCATAGAGGGGGAAACAAGAGTTATTTATTTTGCTACCTTTAGCTGCGTGTGTCTAGCACAACATACAAACTTTAAGGAGCTGGTTTAGAGTTCTGAACTTCTTACCACAAGGGGGAAAATTGCAGAGTGCTCGAATGACCAAAATGTAAAGTCCCAAATAAGAAGACGTTTACACATGAGTTTTTGTAAGAAACTGATTTTATTTAAAACGGTCTCCCTCTTTTATAGGAGATTGAATTCTAAATTTACTCTTATCTATGACCTACGCAGAGGCCGCACATTTGTTTGTCTTATATTCTGAGATATGCTGAGATCCCTTGCAGGAGCTCAGATTACATGTTCAATATTTTCAAGTGCGTGTTTGGCCACACGGCCGCTATATTTAAAGATAAGCACGCATGCACTTAGATAGACCCCTGCATATATTTGTATATTTCCATTTACAGCTCTCGGTTCATATGCACAGATATGAACGGAGCTCAAAAAATAATCTTATTTTTCTAAATATTCATGTTCGTCTGAACAGTCTATTTCGTTGATCGGCAGTGTATAACGAGATCCCGTAATTCATTCAGTTAATTCATTCAGTATTAGAAACATAATTAATGTATTATTAAAGAATAAAACTTCAATTAATTTGAGTATATATTGTTACAGGAGCCGAAACATATAAGAACGTTAGCTCTAAGGATTTTTATTTGTATTGTTTGATGATTAAACGCGGCCGAGACAATATCATTTTACGATTTCGAGAGCTTTGTCAACAATTTATGGTCGACATGTATGTGAAGATAGAGAGTGAACGACTACGATACTTGCGACATAATCAACAGAAGCTGCGTGCGGATGAACATATCCACTTGCAACATGCTATTGCGAACAACGCTGACACTGCTGAAATTGGTAACTCTGTTGTCTTACCAACATCGTACATAGGTAGCCCAAGAATACATACAGGATGCTATACCTTTCGTGCGTGTATATGGACGACCGTGTCTTTTCATTACGTTCACATGTAATCCAAAGTGGCAAGCAATTATATCGTTGCTATTACCAGGACAAAATGAGATACATTACAGCACGTGTGTTTAAACAAAAGTTAAAGTAATTTGTCAACTTTATTACCAAATGGCATGTATTTGGGCCCACACGTTGTTGGATGTATTCAGTCGAGTGGCAAAGGCGTGGATTACCTCATGATCACATTTTAATTTGGTTAGTCAATAAAATACGTCCTGAAGACAGTTTAATTTCTGTACCGATTCCAGCTCCGTCTACTGATCAATTACTGTTTGACATTGTTACTACAAACATGATTCATGGTCCGTGCGGAAATCTGAATCGTTCATCACCTTGCATGGTAGACGTTTTCCTAAAGATTTCACTAACGATACGATCACACATATTGTCGGATATCCAATATATCGTCGAAGAAATGGCGAATAATCGTTCATTAAAACTATTAAAAACGCAGAAATCGACATCGACAATAGGTGGTTAGTACCATATTCACCTCTACTGAGCAAAACATTCAACGCTCATATTAATGTTGAGTCGTGTAGTTCAGTGAAGAGTATCAAAGTATTGCAAGTATGTCAATAAAGGAAGTGATACAGCCAGTGTTAAAAATTAACAAGTAAAAAAGCTACAGTCGACTGTGCTCGACTGTAAGATACCCGGTACCTAAACTTTTGCGTTTCACACTAAAAGGCAATTTAAAATTGTACATACATTATAATAGTCTACTTCGATACTTCCTAAAATAAATCGCTTCTCAAATTAGCTGCCGACCTAAACAATTTAATGTCCTACTTAAATATGAATGATACATTTTATAGGAACACATAAAAACCCGCTCGATCGGCGTCAAAAAATGAATTATGATATTTTTTGTCATTTCTTGCTGTATTCTTTTGTCATTTCTTCTGCAGTTGGCGCCATTATATCGCACGGCCAAGGCTCGAATGCGCCACCTGTCGGCTACAGCTTGCAACAGCAGTGCCTTAGGGCGGTGTGTTAAAATTCTAACCTTATTGTTAATATCTCCCATGTTTATCCTCCGATTTTATTGAAATTTTCAGGAAACGTCCGCTCTATTTTATTCCCTTATTGTATCTATTAATTTTAACCCGAAAATAAAGAGTATAGCTTATTTTACGTTTTTTATGATTTTTGAGGGCGAAAGTGGGCGTGGCCAAATTTTAAAACAAACTTGATCTGCGTGCAACAGATTCCAATGTTGTCACTTTGTGGTAACTCTAACTCTTATAGTCTCTGAGATCTGTTGTTTCACACTGACGGACAGACGGACAGACGGACATGGCTAAATCGGCTGATGCTGATCAAGAATATATATACTTTATAGGGTCGGAGATTTCTCCTTCTGCCTGTTACATACATTTTCGGTTGGCACTAACCCATAATACCCTTGTACCCTATGGGTACCGGGTATAAAAATACAACAGTTGTTGTCTGGGGACTTGGTATCATACAAATCTATCGATGCAGTTTGTGATACCAAAGAAACTGTAAATTAAATTATCCAATTGAGTTTTTAAAATCATTGGTTTTGCCAGGCAAAGATAAGGTGGCAACCATTTACAATTAAAGGTTGGAGCTCCGATAATTCTACTTCGTAACTTGAACTTACTACGACTGTGTAATGGTACACGATTAGTAATTAAGAAATTAATGAAAAATGTCATTGAAGCCATCATTTTGAATGGGAAGCTTCGAGGCGAAAATGTGTTGCTGCCACGAATCCCTATGATTCCTACAGATGTGCCAATTGAATTCAAACGCACTCAATTTCCAATTAGATTGGAATTCGCTATGACCATCCAGTTTATTTGTGCTGGCTAAAGACGGACTAACCAAGAATATTGTACACTCCACTCGAAATAAATATTGGGACACTTACGTATGTATCATAGTCACCGTTAATAAAAATTGGTAAGCATTTAAATGACACAAACAATTTCTTTTAATGTGATTGCATATCATGTAAGTATCGGCATGTTAAAAGTTTGAATTTTATAATCTGGGGCTTTTTCTTGACCAGTGTTGTGAAATCTGATTTATTCCTAGTACGAAATTATTATTGGTACACCATCAAGAAAGTTGTGCTAATCGACTGTTTACTTAAGATTTTCGTAAAATAAGGTTAGTATTTGATTCTTACTATCTGTGTATAAGAAAATTAAGTTTTTTAAAACTAAAAAAATGTTAATTTAATATAGTGCGACAACTAAAAACAGAAACAATGGGTAATGGAGTAAAGCTGTCGGATTCAGCCGTCGTATTCAGCAAATATTAAGTTCTGATAATAACATTAAATATGAAAAAATGGTTCGCAAACATATGCTTTTACCAAGATTTAAAACAGCTCGACTGCTTTTTGCAGAAAAGTACAAATTTTGGACAAGTAAATGGGAAAGCGTTATCTTCAGTGACGAAACAAAATTCAACTTGGATGGTCCTGATGGAAAAATGGAGAGATATCCGTCGAGAACGAAAGTCCTGCTATGCTCGCAATTTTGGTGGAGGATCTCTGATGGTATAGGCTGCATTTGGACACCCTGGAAGATCCCCTGTATGTTTTGTATCAACACGAATGAATTCTCAGAGGTACATAAGCCTTATGGACGAAGTTTTGATACCGTTTAGCGAAACATTCTGGGAGGAAAAGTTGATTTTTCAACAGGATAACGCTGTATCCATGCATCGGAAAATTGATCTTTTGGGGTGGCCAGCTTAAACCCGATTGAGAATGTTTGGGGGATACTCTCGAACAAAGTTTATAGCAATGGACGACAATTTGAAAATTTGGTCGAGCTCAAGAAAGCAATTAACGAAGAATGGGCCAAAATTTGGTAATATCAATGCCTAAACGCTTGGTTGAAGTTATTTCAAATAATGGAGGCAGAACCCACTATTAGGTAAAACAAATACATTTTATTCCTCTGACTATAATATTAAAAAAAATATTTTCTTTCTAGTGTACCAATAATTATTTCTAAAGGAGCAAACAAAAGGATTTAGATTTTCGTGGTAAGGTCCAGCAAAATACAAAATTTTAATTTGTTTTCAATTCATTTATTCTCTATATTGAATAAAATAAAAAAAAATAAACTAAAAGCCATTTACGATTTTGTGTTAAAAAAATGGAGTGTCCCAATATTTATTTCGACCAGGTAGTTATTTTTATTGAACTAAAAAAATTTTTCTATAAAAAATATACGTGTATAAAGATGTTGAATTTGGGCGAGGCAAAGTTCGCCAGGTCCGCTAGTTGATTATATAATTTTGTTTTTTATTAAACTATAAATAATATAATATTCAAAGCAATACAACCACGTAAAATAATATAATTATATGATACAATGCTTACAGTATTTTTATACACGGTACCCGGGTACAAGGGTATTACAAGTTAGTGACAACCGAGAATGTATTTAACACGCAGAAGGAGAAATCTCCGACCCTATAAAGTATATATATTCTTGATCAGCGTCACCAGCCGAGTCGATTTAGCCATGTCCGTCTGTCCGTCCGTCCGTCCGTGTGAATCAACAGATCTCAGAGACTATAAGAGCTAGAGTTACCACAAAGTGACAACATTGGAATCTGTTGCACGCAGATCAAGTTTGTTTTAAAATTTGGCCACGCCCACTTTCGCCCTCAAAAATCATAAAAGCCGTAAAATAAGTTATACTCGTTATTTTCGGGTTAAAGTTAATAGATACAATAAATTACATGGGAGATATTAGCATTAAGGTTAGAATTTTAACACACCCCCTAAGGCACAGCTGTTGCAAGCTGTATCCGAAGGCGCATTCGAGCCTTGGCCGTGCGATATAATGGCGCCAACTGCAGAAGAAATGACAAAAAATTTCATGCCAGAGGTGGTACAACCAGTTGGGAATTATATGCGCACACGCGAGAAAAAATTAATTTTTTGCTTCGCCAAGACATACTTGCTAATAATTTTGCGTTTTTTAAATAGGATAAGTAGGGTTCAATTTTAAGAGTAATGAATTTTGAATTTTTGTGACTAGTGTACTAATTTATAGGGATAACCTTGCAGCACTGGATAATTATTAATAAAATAAGATGCATAAAAACTTATGAAATAGAAAACCTGAGACCGCCTGGTACTTAAATTAATAAATTGAGAATTTATAAACAATATTTATTGCGTTAGTCACAACGATTTGGGAAAAATTTTAAGATAAAATAAAATAATTTAAATACATATTACTTAAAAAATAACAACATCAAGTTTACAATTTGGGTGTTACAATAACAAACTTGTCTTAAGATTGAGAAAAAACAAAATAATATAAAATAATTTGAATTCAAATAAGATACAATAAGTTGCAGCTATGTATGTATCTTTAAGCTTGCGAAAAGTCTTTGAATTTAGAAATAAATTGAGACGCGCTTCTGATGGTCTTCTCGAGCATAAGGTTTTATATCTGGGTATAATAAAGTTTTGTGTTCTTTGCGATTGTGCAGAAAGAAATTTTTTCACGGGTGCACACAAATTTGTATACCCTTGCAGAGGGTATTATAATTTTGACCAGATGTTTGCAACGCAGTGAAGGAGGCATCTCCGACCCCACAAAGTATATATATTCTTGATCAGCATCAGCAGCCGAGTCGATCTAGCTGCCATAGGAATGATGGCGAAATTAATGTAAAACGAGAAAGAAAGCTAACTTCGGTAAACCGAAGTTGGTATACCCTTGCAGTCTGCAATTGGATCATTGAAAATCGAACCATTTTAGTAAGGTTGACAAAACAAAAAATTTTGTAAATTTTACATTTTACATGTAGAATTTTACATTTTCATATAAATGGACCGATCGCTTCTATGGCAGCTATATGATATAGTAGTCCGATCTTAATGAAATTAAGAGCGTAATTCTAAAACCATAAAAAACTGTTATATCTCTAAATTTATAGAAATTCGTTGAAAAACAGAGAAGTTAAATTTTTTTTACATTAATTTCGCCATCATTCCTATGGCAGCTATAGGATATAGTAGTCCGATTTCGGTCGTTCCGACATATATACTGCGTGCTAAAGAAATAAGACTATGCTGAAAATTTCAGCTCGATAGCTCAAAAACTGAGAGACTAGTTCGCGTAGAAACCGACAGATGGACAGACGGACAGACAGACAGACGGACATGGCTAGATCAACTCGGCTGGTGATGCTGATCAAGAATATATATACTTTATGGGGTCAGAGATGCCGCCTTCACTGCGTTGCAAACATCTGGTCAAAATTATAATTCCCTCTGCAAGGGTCTAAAAAAATTTTAACTTCTCTGTTTTTCAACGTATTTCTATAAATTTTGAGATATAGCAGTTTTTTATGGGTCTTGAATTACGGTTCTAATTTCATTAAGATGTAAAATTCTACATGTAAAATGTAAAATTTACAAAATTCGATGTTTTTTCAACATTACTAAAATGGGTCGACTTTCAATGATCCAATTGCAGACTGCAAGGGTATACCAACTTCGGTTTACCGAAGTTAGCTTTCTTTCTCGTTTTTTATTGAAACGGGCAGAATTTTAATAATATAGAATAATAATATGGAAAAACCCAGAAATGACGCTGACTGGGGCCTTCAGATCACTGTGGACGGCAGTCCACGTAGTGACGATGAGCACCGAGACTGTGGTGCGCAAGGAGACTACTATATACAGCCGTAGAATTGAAAATCTGCTACGATAGTCCGATCAGAACCATTTATATCTTAATCGAAAGGTATTGTAAACCTCTTTGAAACTGCATACTAAGATTTTTCAAAAACGGATTAGTTTGGGAGAAATTAGAGTGAAAGTGCGAAATTGAAAATTTTGAAAATTTGAGCCATTGGGGCCGGTGGAGCAAAAATCCCAAAATGTTTTGGGATGTTTTAATGTTGTTGTGATCTAGCTTTAAATACGCGTCGAATGACACCTCGATCATCCTCATCCAATACTCCGTTCAAAAGATATTCAATAAACAAGATTTTAAAGGCCTTTCCGAAATGAAAAGGTTTGTCCTGTTGTTTGTCTGTCTGTCTGTCTGTGTGTCGATTTTTTTGTTTTAGAGTCCAGGAACTACTTTTATTTTATTAAACAGCTCGAGCTGAACATTTTTTGTTTTACGACTTTTTGGGTTTCCCGCTAGTTTGGCGGGAAAACAGCTAAAAAAGCCAGATTTTCCGCGCCCATAACTTCTAAGCGACTGAAGCTACAGAAACGTGCTGTATGTCGTTAGATAGGTATTTAGAAATGGTGATAGCTTTGCCTCGACATAATTTATCTAAATATAATATTTAAGAATTTATAATTAAAATTAATTTTTTTTTTAGGTTTTTTTAGCTTTCTTAAAAATGGCTCTAACGATTTTGATAGTCACTCAAGGCCATATAGCCCTTGAGATTGCTCAACTTTTGGTATATAACACATATCTCGGAAAATTAGTTTTCTCGAGATATTACTCATTAAAATTAGTAGCAAAGATCCCATATACCTAGCCTTTTACATGCACTATACATACATTTACGTAAAAACTCATGTAGAGTCATATAGAGACGTGTACAATGCAATAAAATTTAAAGTCCTTAAAAAAAAATTAATATAATTTAAATTTAAAAGAAATCGTAATTTTTTTTTTTTTTAATTTAATCTAATTTTTGCTTTTTCCACTATTTTGGCGGGAAAACAGGAAATTTCTCGCGCCAATAACTTCTGAACGACTAAAGTTACAGAAACTAAATGTCGTTGGAAAAGTATTTTGATATGATACTTTGCCCTGACAAAAATTTTCTAAATATTATAATTAAGAATTTAGAATTAAAATACTTTTTTTTTTTTAAGATTAACATTTTTTTTTAATGGCTTTTACGATTTTTATAGTAACTTTAGGCCGTATTACCCTTAAGATATTTCGGGGTACAACACATATCTCCGAAAATTTGCTTTCTCATTAAAATTAGAAGCAATGAGCCCATATAGCTAACTTCTTATATGAATTTTGCTTGTTAATTTTTCCCATTTGAGTTTCAAACAAAAACTTATAACAACAATGGAAGACCTATGTATGTACATACATGTCATTTAAAAAACGTCTGATATCAAATAAAAACACCTCTTAACGAGGTGAGATTAAAGTGACGATGGCACATTCAACTCCAAAAATTTCTGATACCAAATTTTGTGACGATTAATAGTTATTTAAACGAAAGTATTTAAAAAGTTTTTAATTAGTTTCAAAATCGGCACTTAGCTGAAAAATTTAAAAAGGCAAAATAGGCAGCGTGCCGATTTTAAAACTA
Source organism: Drosophila tani (assembly GCA_008042535.1). NCBI lineage: Eukaryota > Metazoa > Arthropoda > Insecta > Diptera > Drosophilidae > Drosophila > Drosophila tani. The sequence goes on along the minus strand of VNJO01002006.1, from coordinate 16,847 downwards.
ATTGAAAACTTTTTAAATACTTTCGTTTAAATAACTATTAATCGTCACGAAATTTGGTATCAGAAATTTTTGGAGTTGAATGTGCCATCGTCACTTTAATCTCACCTCGTTAAGAGGTGTTTATATTTGATATATCAGCATTCTAAAATAATATCTTCTAAACGAAGTAAGTTAAGTTCATGAACTAAAATGAGTTTTTTTGGCATAAGGAGCTTTTCACCAGATTTACCATATAAAATAATGTAAATTATTAGCTTAATTTAATTTTATCATAACTATACAAATTGCTTTAACTAATTGGTATTCTGTATTCTGCCAACAATTAAAATTTCCAACTCTTACTCAAAAAGTGACTTTTGACAACAATAAGGCTGTTGAGGCCCACTGTTCACTGGGCTGGTTCATAAACAAAGATATGACGCCAAGCTCCGTGCGGACATATGACGTTCTTAAACGACATATCTCCGCGCGGAGATATGTCGCCAAGCTCCGCGCGGAGATATGTCGCAATGAAAAAAAGCTAAGTTTTGATAAATAAACAAAAATTTACAAAATTAAGTTGAAGTAAGATAAAAATTAAAAATTCGTCTTTATATACATACAATGGCAATGTATTAATTTGATTTGGATCATTGGTACTTCTAAGGGGTTAAGGATAAAAACCAACCTTTTTCCGCAAATTTAAAACGAGTTTTAATTTTGAGCACAAAAATACAACTCTCATATAATCGTAATTTTAGATTTTTATTTTTTTTCTCAGCTATACGATTACTACTCGTTTTTTATAAAAATATTCTTTTTATATTTTTGAACAAAATTTAAAAGTCATAAAATAATTCTTAAAATTTAATTTTTATAATTTGGCCTTTAACGATTACGGACTCTGGTATTAATATACTAGTATCGAGGAAGAAATAGTGATTTAAAAATTACAATTTGATGTTATTAATTTTTATAGTATTTGCACGAAATATGCTTCGGGGTCAGAAATGCCATATATTTTAGTTTCTATATGAAAAATGGTTTTGTTTTAGAGATTAAAAATATTGATTTTTGATATTTTTATAAATTAAAAGTGTCTTGAAAATACTGCGTTTAAATTGTATTAATAAATATATTAATATTATTAATAATATATTTAGCAGCAGTGTCGATTTGAAAATTTATTTTATGTCTGCTCGAAATACATAAGCTTCGAGCCACAAGCCACAGCCTCAAACGGAACCAAACTGGAACGGAACCAGGAGAGCAAAGGTATCTCTCAAGGGCATCTCCAAACCATGGCTTCTAAGCACTCTTCGAATGGGTACATTTCCTCCTGTGGATTTGGATATGGGTGTATTAATTTTTGGAGCCCATAAGTGGGGGTTTTTCCTGTTTTCCTCAACGATTTTTCTCTTTTCTCTGCTAGTCAATGATTTTGGACGGCCAGAACGGGGTAGAACGGTACATATGAACATACATACATATGTAGGTATGTACATACGTACATATGTATGAAGGGCGGGGTCTCGGGGCATGAATCGCTTAGTTTCGTCAGAAAAAAGATCGTGATAATGTTTGTGCGGGCACGTTGTGCTGACCCAAAACAGAATACATTAATTGACACTTGGCCGGAAATAGTTCATTAGGCATAAATTACAGACAAAGCGATTTTATTCCACCGTTGCTCTTTGCTTGCAATTTGCCTCCCGAGCGTTTCAAATCGTCGACTTCAGCGGCTTAAATGAGCGGCTGCTTATGGGGACGAAATAGGGAGCCTTAACGCTTTTATCTCAGCTGCCACTCTCGCACACCCTCTGCAGCTCTCTCGCTCCCACACCTCTAACGTCTTCTCTGTCGCTCTTTGTCAAGATCAACATGTGTTCCAAATGTTCCCTTATAAATATCTGCGAACAAGGAAATATGTGAATATGTATATATATGTATATGTACACACGTACAGATGTACGAATGTACGTATGAAAATGAACTAAACTTCGACTTTACTGCAGCGAGCGAAGACAGCAAAAGGCGGAGGCCTGAAAAACGAACAGGCCCAACTGAAACGCAATTGCAGAGAGAAGAGACTGGGGAAAAGAGACAAAGAGAGAAACAAAAGAGAGCTAAATTCAGAGCACCAAACTCTACGGCATTACTTAAGGAAGAAGAAACCCAGATTTGTTGACCAAAATTTTTTTTTTCTGCTTTGAAAAATAGTTAAATTTCTGAAGAATATGCTGTAGTTTCGAATTTGAACTTTACGTGCCTTAAACCATAGAGCAACTTATAGATTCTCTTTGCTTAAACCGGGCATTTAAGCGAGGAACTAAAACTGGCTTCGAGCCACATCGAAAAATTTTCACTTCTTTTTCTCCACTTCTCACTTTTGCGTTTTATTTTTTCTTACGCTTTTAGAATTACGGTTTTAATTTCATTAAGATCGGTTGATTTATACGAAAATGTAAAATTATACATGTAAACTGTAAAATGTGTAGGTAAATGTTATAAAAATGTAAAAACTTATATTTTTTCTATTTTACCAAAATAGATTGACTTTCAATGATCCAATTGCAGACTGCAAGGGTATAAAAACTGCGGCTTACTTTATTTAGCTTTCTTTCTTTTTATTGTTAACGTTACCATTAATCGTCACAAAATTTGATATCAGAAACTTTTAAAGTGTAAGGTGCAAACATCACTTTTATCACATCTCGTTAAGATATTTTTTTATCACTGTGGACGGCAGTCCACGTAGTGACGATGAGCACCGAGACTGTGGTGCGCAAGGAGACTACTATATACAGGCGTAGAATTGAATATCTGCTACGATAGTCCGATCAGAACCATTTATATCTTGACCGAAAGGTATTGTAAACCTCTTTGAAACTGCATACTAAGATTTTTCAAAAACGGATTAGTTTAGAAGAAATGAGAGTGAAAGTGGGAAATTGAAAATTTTGAAAACTGGAGCTATTGGGCCGGTGGAGCAAAAATCCCAAAATTTTTAATGTTGTTGTAATCTAGCTTTAAATACGCGTTGAATGACACCTCGATCATCCTGATCCGATGCTCCGTTCAAAAGTATTCAATAAACAAGACTTTAACGGCCTTTCCGAAATGAAAACGTTTGTCCTGTTGTTTGTCTGTCTGTCTGTGTTTCTGTCGATTTTTTTGTTTTAGAGTCCTGGAACCACTTTTATTTTATTAAACTGTTCGAGCTGAACATTTTTTGTTCTACGACTTTTTGGGTTTCCCGCTAGTTTGGCGGGAAAACAGCAAAAAAAGCCAGATTTCCCGCGCCCATAACTTCTAAACGACTAAAGCTACAGAAACGTGCTATATGTCGTTTGAAAGGTATTTTGAAATGATATTAAGCTTTGCCTTGACATAGTTTATCTAATTATAATATTTAAGAATTTATAATGAATATTAATTTTTTTTTTAAGTTTTTGAAGTTTTCTTAAAAATGGCTGTAACGATTTTGATAGTCACTCAAGGCCATATAGCCCTTGAGATTACTCAACTTTTGGAATACAACACATATCTGGGAAAATTCGCTTTCTCGAGATATTACTCATTAAATTTAGTAGCAAAGATCCCATATACCTAAGCTTTTACATGCACTATACATACATTTATGTATGTAATCATGTAGAGTCATATAGAGACGTGCACAATGCAATAAAATGCAATAAAAAAATAAAACCATCAAGGAAATTTAATATAACTTAAATTTAAAAGAAATCGTTAAATTTTTTTTTTTCATTTAATCTAATTATTGCGTTTTTGACTACTTTGGCGGGAAAACAGGAAATTTCTCCACCCAAAACTTCTGAACAACTAAAGCTACAGAAACGTGCTATATGTCGTTGGAAAAGTATTTTAATATTACAATTACTTCGCCATGACAAAATTTTTCTAAATATTATAATTAACAATTTAGAATTAAAATCAATTTTTTTTTTTTATAATGATTCAATAATTTTTGGTTATGGCTTTTACGATTTTTATAGTAACTTCGGGCCGTATAGCCCTTGAGATATTTCGGGGTACAACACATATCTCCGAAAATTTGCGTTCTCATCAAAATTAGTAGCAATGATCCCATATAGCTAACTTTTTTTATGGATTTTTTTGTTAATTTTTTCCATTTGAGTTTTAAACAAAAACTTATAACAACAAAGGGACACACATATGTCATTTTAAAAATTTCTGATATCAAACAAAAACACCTCTTAACAAGGTGAGGTAAAAGTGACAATGGCACATTGAACTCAAAAAATTTCTGATATCAAATTTTGTGACGATTAATAGTTATTTTAACAAAAATATTTAAAAAATTTTTAATTAGTTTAAAAATCGGCACTTAGCTGAAAAATTTTAGCAAGCAGCGTGCCGATTTAAAATTTTTGTTAAATTGTGTTTAGCGTAAATACTATATATGTATGTCGACACTTTGCACACTTTGAATACATTTAAGCGTGAAATATAAATAAAACAACAATTTGACAACGTCAAATACGTAGTTATTAACTTTTTAATTCAATTTTTTTTTTATATTTCAATATTAAGATTATATTATATATAAAATTATAAAGGACCTTCCATGTCCCTTTTTTTGTTTAATGCTAAAAGCAAAAATTGGCTGTGCAAAATAACATAGGTTAAAAAAAAAGGAATTACTTAAAAGATTAATTAAAGTAGTGCCGCAGACGTAGACCTAACGATCACAGCAATACTCTTCTCTTACCTCATCAAACTGTATGCTCTTGACTATAAAATTGTCCTTATAATTTGTATACTCAAATGTAATATTGAAAAGTCGTTAATTACTACGTATTTTACGTTGTCAACTTTTTGATTTATTTATATTTCTCGCATAAATGTATTCAAAGTGTGCAAAGTGTCGACATACTCCTATATAGTATTTACGCTAAGCACAATTTAACAACAATTTTAAGCTTCACAGCCCACTGTACCGCGACGATACACAGACAGGCGCTTGAATTTTATGTATTCATCATTTGTCTGTGTGCGTGTTTGCTACACATTTTGTATGGGAATTAGGCTAAACTTCAAAGATTTATTGTGACTAAACTAAGAGCGTCCCCAACATAATTTGTATACCCAAATGTAAGTTGAAGATTTTCACAAGCGACTGACCTTGTATTTGTATGTACGTATGTATGTATGTACGTTTGTATGTACCCTGCAGTACCTGTCATCAACGTTCCAGCACCGGTTCATTAAAAAAAACTTCGTTGTTGTTGATGAATCATCAATGAAATTCCATACAAACTGTTGATGAAATTAATATGGGAATGTCATAGGGTGTCATTAGTGACAAATTCATCAATGATTCAACATTTCATCAACAATTTCACTAACATTCCATCAACATTTCATCAACATTTCTCCAACATTTCATCAACATTTCATCAACATTTATCAACGTTTCGTTAACATTTCATCGATAATTCATCAACTTCATTTTTGAAGAGAGAAATTGAGCGAAAGAGAATTGAGAGCGAGAGAGTTGATTTTGACACGATTGAACGAGACCGTCTGTTCAGCCGAAGACGAAGTCGGCGCGTTGATGAAACGTTAATAACAACGGCCTATTGATGACAACTGGTTCTGCAGGGTATGTATTATCATAGATATAAATTTTTGACTTCCAGTCAAAAAAAATAGTTTTGATGCTCCAAATGGCCTAAAAGTAAAGTCGGTCCCGTTAAGCCAAAAATCGGTATCGGTACGTGTTCGAATTGTCAAAAATGAAATCCGACACTTACATACATACATATGTACATACATATGTACATAGTTGAAAAGAATAAAGAAATTAAAATAAGAATGAAAGTTTATTTTGGTAAGCCGAAGTTTGTTGCCCTTACAGTATGCACTTGGATCAATAAAAATTTTAGTAAAATTGAAAAAATATCGAAATTTGTCATTTTTGTATAACATTTACATTTAAATTAACCAATCGCTTCTACATACATACAGCTGCGGTCAAAATAATAGGAGTGCCCACAGAGGCTTTTTGGTAACCCCAAAAAATAACTCTAGAAATGTTTTTACAATTTTTTCTCTAATTTTCATTGAAACTTAACTAATAATAGCTAATTATAATAAACAACAACTAAGGATATTTCATAAGATTTTTCCAAGAAAAATAAAAATGTGAATTTTTAGAAAAAATTGTTCGGTCAAAATAATAGTAGTGAAACGATTCAAAATTTTCACAGCCAAAACAAAAACATTTCTAGCTTGAATTATGTACTGTATATAATTCATCTATATTTATATTATATTTTAGTATTTTGTAGCATATCCTTTGTTTGCTATGACAGCTGAACAGCGCTTATGCATGGAATCAACCAAGTTTTGGCATCTCTTTACAGGAATAGAGCTCCAAGTCCTTTGTACAGCTTCCCAAAGTTGGAAGTTATTGCTTGGTTTTATTTCTGAGATTGCTCTTTTGACTTTTGACTCTACAATTCGCGAAATCCTGCATCCATTCCTGAAATATCTGAGGCTTCGCCGGGGTTGCAATTGCGTTTACACACAAATATTTTTCTTTGCTTTTCATTATGTTGTTGTTTAAGTGATATGTATTAGCGAATAGGGATGCACAAATTAAATCGGTGCATAATGCAATCGTTTTATTTAATGATAACAGATTATTTTTTATAACAGTTTTGCGTTTCACTAACTTAAGATATAAGAGTTTAAGTACATCTCTGCCTAGAAATATGGGCGTTGGTAGTATAGAATTAGGAATTAAGTTCCAGGACACGCTCATCCCTCAAGCTCCTCAGGCACAGTACCTGGGTCTCATCCTCGACAAGCGACTCACATGGAGGCAGCACACCACCAAAATTGCAGCCACATGTCGGAATAAGCTTAGGAAGCTCAATTGGATGCTTAGAGGAGGGAGTCAACTAAGTCTAAGTAACAAAGTTCTTCTGTACAAGGCAATAGTGGTCCCTTCAATGACCTATTGCATCCAGATATGGGGTACGGCGTCTGACTCGAACATTATGCGCATGCAAAGGATCCAAAACCGAGCGCTGCGCACAATCACTAATGCGCCGTGGTATATGAGGAACGAGGACATCACAAAGGACCTTCACATCCCCACCGTGAGGGAGCAAATTAATCGACCCTCGAGTCGGTATAATGTTCGACTTCGAGTCCATGCGAACCAACTAGCTGCTTCATTGGCAACACCGAGGTCCAGAAGAAGGCTACAAAGACGGGACCCAGGAGACTTGTGGATAGGAGGACGGCAGAGAACGAGAGTCCTTCCCCAATGAATACATTGTTCTGATTGTCACCTTTCGTTCCCTATGTTAGGGAGTTTACCGTTTCCATGTTATGCTTCCATGTTATTATTGTTACTATTGTTAAGCCCTACATTTTATAACCATTAATTTGGTTGATTAATGTAAAAATAAAATATGACATTTACTTGGTTGGCTGCGAACCACTCCTTAGCATGTTGACTTGTATGTTTAGGATCGTTATCCTGCTGGAACGTCCAAATAAGAGGCATGTCCTCGGAGGCATATGGGAGCATCACGTCGTTTAAAATATTGACGTATACGTAACGGTCCATGATGGCTTTGACCCAATATATTGACCCAACTCCATAGTATGAAAAACTTGCCCAAATCATAATTAATGAACCACCATGCTTTACCGTTTTTAGCGGATACTTTGGAGAAAAAGCACTTAAGGGTGGTCGTCTAACAAACTCTCGAGAGCCTCGGGCTCCAAACAAAACTATTTTCGACTCATCCGACCACAAAATATTCCTCCACTTTTCCAAAGGCCAATTCAAGTGCTGCCTTGCGAACTTTAAACGTTGGGCGGCATGTTTTTTTATGAGTAAGGGCACTTTTCTTGGACTTCTTGAAATGAGATTATTATCTCTAAGCCGTCTTCTTACCGTTTCCAAACTTGCATTTACAGTGTCTCAACTAATTGATCACGAGTTTACAAAAATTGTGAACACGTGGTCATATATAGATTTTTAACATTGATATTTGCTGTCATTTATTTTACAATATTTATTTATTAATACAAAATATAAAATGAAATATCAACTGGCTTCACACCATTTTGGCTGCTTAACGACTATTTGTACAAAAAATGAGAGTTGATCAATTAGTTGACCTTTAAACTAAACTTATTTTAATATTTTGTGTGACCACCTTTGGCATCTAGGACAGCTTGAATCCTTCTGGGCATACTTTCTACAAGATTTTGGCATACCTCTGTTGCTATGTTGTTCCAGGATTCTTCCACAGTGCTCCACATTTCATTAATTGTTGACCCCACCAATAACTGGTCAACAAGGCATCGTTTCAAATGTTCCCAGAGGTGCTCAATCGGGTTGAGGTCAGGGGATTGTGGAGGCCAGTCAAGGACGATAAAATTATTGTCGGATAGCCACTTTTTTGCTAGTTTTGACGTGTGCTTAGGGTCGTTATCCTGTTGAAATATAACGTCTGGAAGCTCTTTTTGTTCCAATATGTCGACATACTGGGCAGCATTTATATGTCCATCGACTTTCACAAGTTTCCCTACTCCATCTAGTGTCATGCAGCCCCATATCATCATATTGCCACCTCCAAATTCTAATGTGGGCATTATGTGTCTGTCTGAGAGCTTTTCCTTCATTCATTTTATTGATTTTGGTTTCATCTGACCAAATAACATTTCGCCAATCATCCAAGGTAAAATTTTTATATTTTTTGGCAAAGTTTAAGCGCAAATTCCTATGGCGGTCCGTTAATAGGGGTTTTTTGACTTAAGCACTTCCATGAAAATCATTTTTGCGAAGCATTTGCCCATGGTAGATTTTAGTTCTCTATTCACTTGAGCTGCATTGTCGTGTATTCCCATTTTAATTTGACGTAAATCACGCCTCTGGATTGTTTTATTCAAAATGGGCTTCCGTCCAGCTTTGTTTTTTTCAACAATTTCTTCCATGTTTTTTCGGATTTTTGATATTTTGCCAACTATTTTGCCAAAGTTGCTGTGCAATTTGCCGATGGGGTACCTTAAGACGGATTAACCGCTTTGTTTCCTCAACAATAAACTTCGGTGTACCCGACATCTATGAGAAGATCCGTGGCATGAAGATAATTAGAAAACAAAAATAGCTATCACTAAATTATTGATATACCAACCTTTAATTGTTCATTACAATACTTAAATGTTAATTGCAGATAAGTAAATTTTGTTGATAGCTAATAAAACTTAAGAATTGGCGCAGCAAGTACTTGAAAACGCACAAGTCAACTAATTGACCACGTGCCATTTTCTTCATAAAGCTCTTCTGTCCTTAGAATAACGGATCTTTTGGAGCTTAATTGCTGTAATGCACTTAGTATTTGTTGTAGCATTTTAGTGGTGTAAAAGGGAATACAAAAAAAAAACAGTTATCTGAAAGCTTTGACACATAAAAAAAGTAACTTGCATTAATGTGATCAATTAGTTGAGACACTGTAAGTCACATGTATTTTTCAGAGATGCAGCAGACGCGAAAGGCTCTATTCTTGCCTGTCTTGTTAAGCGATCCACTGATCTTTTGTCCAATAATTTGGGTCGACCACGCGTTTCATTTGCAGGCTCATATTTAACAGCATTTCTAATCACTGTAGAAGAGCAGCCAATAATATTTGGCACTTCGACATAAGTCTTTCAGCAGAAATCAATTTTTTAATCAGATCTCGCCTCTCGGCAGTACAGTGTTTGCCACGCCCCTTGTAGCCAGAACTAATTTTAAAGAAAAAATCCAAAAATCCAATGCTAGGGACTATTAGATAACATCTAAATGTATTGTTAAACAACACAAGCCTGGTTAAAAATGGAGATAATTAAATTAGTCTTGATAATTTCTCTGGCACTACTATTATTTTTAAAAAAGCAGTCATATTGCCAGAATGCCATAATTTTAGGCCATACATTTTAGGAACTGTAGCTAACAATTCCATTTTTAGGCCATTGGTAATAGGTAATAGGATGCCTAAAAATTTTTCTCTCGCGTGTGCAATCAATTCCCTACTGGTTCTAACATCCCTGGCATGGAGTGACGGCTAACGGCCAACTCTTAGATATGTTTGTGCTACGGAAGTAGCAAGTCTCTACTGCAACAGTAAAAATAAATACTGTATGCAGTTGGAATTCACCTTTATTATTTCAAATGGTTGTATTAATAAAAAATCCATATTATAGTTCAAGTTGAGCTGTTTATAGGAATAATATAAATATTACCCTAATTTAAGGCCATTACGGAAATTTTGTAGGTCACATATTATAAAAAAAAATGTAATTTGGACAATCATTGCCTAAAATGTAGGCTTCCATAACTTACAAATTAAGTTTTAGGCATCGTATTGCCTCAAAATATTCAAACATATTTAATTTTGGACAAATATTGCCTAAAATTTAGGCCTGTTTCAATTGCCTAAAAATATGGCATTTTGCACAAAAATTGTCTAAAATTTAGGCCAGTTTCCATTACCTAAAAATATGGCATTTTGGACAATTTTTATGCAATAACTGCCTCGACCTCCGTTTTAGGTCAAGTGGACTAATATTTTAGGCAATTTGGCAGCTTTTTAGTCCATGAATTTTTCTGGGTGTAGGTACAAAAATGCCAGACTAATGGTAAACAAAAAAATTAAATCCGCTAAGTGGCAGTACTCTAGGTCAACATTTGAAAATTGTTCTTCTGTAAAACACCGCTGGACTGAAATTAATAAGTTAGGTATAGGAAAAGGCACACAAAAGACTGAACTTAATGCAGATGATGAAAAACTAAACCAAACATTTTTGGAAATAGATGTACCTGAAGCAATATGCAACCCTTACCTGAACACTGCACCTCTCTGTGATAATAACTTTAGTTTTATGTTGATAGTATTCTTAAGGTAAAATCAAACGCGGCAGATCCGATAGTATAAGCCCAAAATTTGTTAAAATTATACTTCCCTTATTATTGCCCCACGTCACACATGTTTTTAACACAGTTTTAACCACGAGCTCATTTCCGACCGAATGAAAAAAGGCCAAGATCATTCCGATTCTTAAAGCAAATAACGATTTCAGGCCCATTTCTATACTGTCTTTCCTTTCAAAAGCCTTTGAAAACCTAATGTCTTCACAGATTCAACTTTTCCTGAATAGCAACTCGCTAATTCACCATAAACAGTCCGGTTAAATAAAAAACCGAGTTGTATTAGCGCAATAATTGATATAACTGAAGATTTTAGGCAGCAACTTGACAACAATTATGTTACGTTCTTAACACTCCTTGACCACAGCAAAGCCTTTGACTCAGTCAATCATAAAATCTTAGGTTCAAAGCTTAAGAACTTATTTAATTATTCAGACTCTTCGGTAAACTTAATTAATTCATACTTGACAAATAGATTGCAAGCAGTAGTCGCTGGAACGCAGTCTTCCACCTTACGGCAACTAACAAGAGGTGTACCTCAGGGATCAGTTTTAGGGACTTTATTGTTTACTATCTATGTCAATGATTTACCTGGTGTCCTGTCTGACGTCGAAGTACATTTATATGCTGATGATGTCCAAATATATGTTAGTAGTCCTGTCAAGGAAGTAGATGGTTGCGTCTGTAGAAGTAATAAAATACTGTCAATTATGGTATTGACAAACGAGCGAAGGACAATAACCTGGGAAGAAATCCAAAAAAATCGAAATGCATCGCCATAGCAAAAAAGGCGATTGATACTAAAGTTCTTCCGAAAATATGTATAAACAATACTTCAATCAGTTCTGAAGACCATGCAAACTTTAGTAGTTGCTTTTCACTCAATTGTACGTTATGTGTTTAATTTAAGACGCTATCACACCTATCTTTTAAAATTATTGACCTCAACTTGACCACCGGGATAGATTATAGAACTTTAATATATTTTCACAAAATTTTGACGAATCTCTATACGAAAAACTCTCTCCTGCGACTTCGCTTATGACCAGTGCTGCAAAATCTACGTATTTTTACGTAGATCTACGTATTTTCAGCCCCGATCTACGTATCTACGTATAGAGCTCCCAAATCTACGTATTTTTTTTAAATTGTACAAAAAAAAATTTTAGCAAATTTTTTTTAGATATAAACAAGAATTTAAATGTTTAATTTAAAAGTAAACGAGTAATTTGCAATTTACCAACACTAACAGTGTGCTAGCAGCAGGCTTTAATCAAGATGTTGCCTAATGTTGCCAGAAAGAACAGGCTGGCAACGATATTCATTATTCTCAGCTGTGCAGCACATGTAAATTTTTGTCGCGATAAAAAGTTCCTAAAGTTTGGTTGTTGCAAATATTAAAAAAGGCGATGGTTCCCTTCTTTTTCCTTTTTTGTCAGAGTTTGCTCAAAATATTTTAACATTGCCGCATAGCAGCGCAAATGTTGAAAGAATTTTTTCTGAGATAACTTTAATTAAAACGAATAAAAGGAATTGTTTAGGCACAGAAACCCTAAAAGGATTATTATTCACAAAAGACCATTTAAAGCAAATATCACCTAAGAGCACCTAAGCTATTTTAATAAAAATATTTGTAATAATAGTGAGTACACTACCTAGAGTTTAAGTGTGAACATTATATAATAGAAAAATAAGGAAAACGATGAAAATAATAAACGGTCACTCTGGAACGGGCTGCTTCCGGTAGAGACGATAAAGCTGAAAACACATAATTAACAAGCGCTCTAATAATCTTTATTAATAAGCCTGATCAGGCTTATTACATGGTGTCAGAAGTCAAAATATCAATCTTTGATTCACGTGGATCTCAATGGAGCGTGTATTGTCGGAAATTGACTGCTCAATGTTGGCATATGAGTGGCCAAAATGGAAGAGGTCATTTATCATGTACTTGATGGCGTCGGGCAAAGATGCAGAACCAGAAGCTAAGAAGATAGCCACATTCTTGTGGTTGGCTGGATCAAAAGCTACGGAAATATACAACACAATGTTTCCCAACGATGGAACCGCACATGGTATGGTGGGCACCATGGCGACATCTTCAGACTTGTCCACATCTTCGTCTACTGCTGCGATCGTGAGTCGTTCACTGGAGGACGTTCTAAAGGCATTTGATGACTATAGTGCCCCACTCCGAAACATCACAATGGAGTCCTATAAATTCAACAACATTTTTCAAGCTGAGGGACAGCCTATCATAGAGTTTGAAACTCAACTTCGCAAGCAGGTACAGTTATGTGACTACAAATGTGACTGTGGCCTAAAATATGAAGAACGCATGCTTCTGGATCGCTTCATAATTGGCATAAATGATAAAAGGCTGCAGCTTAAACTACTTGAATCAAAAAATAAAAAGCTGGAAGAGATCATCACTGAATGTAAAGCCTTTGAAGCGGCTACCAAAAACAATGAAGTCCTACAGAACCAGAGTCGTGAGAAGTCTGTTAACGCGGTAGTCCGTCGCTGCTATAACTGTGGAGCAATTTTCAATCCTAATCATCTTTCCGAGTGTCGTGCAAAGGGAACGACATGCTTCTCTTGCGGAAAATCGGGACATTTCGCTAAGTACTGCAAGCAGCAGAAGAGACGTGTGGACAACAACAACAACAACAACAACAACAACAACAACATCAACAGCAGACCAGTGGATAACAGGAACGTCAACAGCAAGCAAATAGACGTGGAACGCAAGCGTACAACAGGTGTAATTAATTGGATAGAATCAGGTAAAAGCAAGGAAAATCGATTAGAATCAGATGTTTATACTAACAATATATATCTTAGAATAAGCGAGTGTGGCCGAAACAGAGTAAGATGGACAAAAACCTTTAAAATAAATGGAAAAGCTATTACGTTTAAAGTGGACACTGGAGCTGATGTTAACTGCATCCCAGTTGATTTAGTTAATGAATTAAAACTTGAAGTTAAAAAGGAAAATATTCTTATTTTTGATTATAATAATGTAAAAGTTAATAATTTTGGAATAGCTAAAGCAAATTGTTATGATCTAAATTCGGAAAACGCTAAATGTATTGAATTTTTGGTTGTTGATGCGAAATGTGAACCTTTAATAGGTCTGAAGTCCTCTGTAGAATTAAGTCTCATTAAACATTTAAATATTGATTCAGTTTACAACTTACCTCGAAGTAGGGAGGAATTTGTTGAAAAATTTAAACAATTGTTTCAGGGACTTGGCAAGCTGCCAAAGAAACAGTCTATTGTTCTAAAAGAAGGTTCACAGCCTGTGCTACATTATAAGAAAAGGTTCCCACAAAGCTTGTTAGGGGCATTGGAGCAAGAGTTAAACGCTATGGTGAAAGAAAAGATAATCTCTCCAGTAACATATCCCACCAATTGGGTGAATAACTTGCAAATAGTGGAAAAAGCAAACGGAAAACTCAGACTTTGTTTAGATCCCAAACCGTTAAATAAGGCAATTAAACGAGAACATTACCTAATACCAACGATAGATGATTTTATGATACAGTTATCTCGGAAAAAGGTTTTTACAATCCTGGACCTCTCCCATGGATTTTGGCAAATGGAACTTGATGAAGCCAGCTCAGATTTAACAACCTTTATGACTCCATTCGGGAGGTTTAAATTTAATCGTGTTCCATTTGGAATCAATAGCGCTCCTGAAATGTTTCAAAGGAATATGGTACAAATTTTTGGGGACTTACCAAATGTAATAGTTTACTTTGACGACATAGGAATATTAGGGGAAAGTTTTGAAGAGCATGATGCAACGTTACTAAAAGTTCTTCAGCGAGCGAAAGAGAATGGTGTGCGTTTTAATCCAGACAAAGTTCAATATAGGAAGATGCAAGTTGAATTTATGGGCCATATCCTATCAGAAGGCCTAATACAACCTCAAAGAAAACACTTAGAAGCCATACAAAATATTAAAGTCCCAGAAGACAAAGCTGGCGTTCTACGCATCCTTGGACTTTTTAAGTATTTAGCTAAGTTTATCCCAGACTTGTCTTCTAGAACTGCAAATCTAAGAAATCTGACTAGAAATGATACCCTATTTAAGTGGACTGCAGAACATCAAAACGAACTCAATGACTTGCTTAAAACTATAACAAGTGGTCCGATTTTAGCCGTTTACGACAGCGCTAAACCTGTAGTCATTCAAACCGATGCCTCCAAAAATGGACTTGGTTGTGTTATTTTGCAAAACGGGCATCCAATCAGTTTCGCGTCGCGTACGTTAACAAAAAGTGAACAAAAGTGGGCCCAAATAGAAAAGGAGCTGTTAGCGATTGTTTTTGCGTGTGAAAGATTCCACTATTATGTCTATGGTAGAGAATTTTTAGTGGAAAGTGATCACAAGCCCCTGGAAGTGTTAGTAAGTCGTGACATTGACTCAGTAACAACACGATTACAACGAATGCTTCTATATCTCCTAAAATATCCAAAAATGTCTGTAAAGTACACACCTGGAAGAAACATGCTAGTGGCAGACTGCTTATCACGAGCCCAACTACCGGATGAAACAGAAATCCCAAATCTTTCCAATGTAATTCATATTGTAAGCCGCGCTGCCTGTCTTTCGGAAGAAAACTACGAATGCTATCTCAGGGTTCTGAAGAATGATGAAAAATATTGGAGAATCGTTAGTTTTGTTACGAATGGGTGGCCATCTTTTCATAAATTAGACCAATTTTCCCAAAACTTCTATAAATTCAAATCTGAATTGCACTTTGAACACGGTCTTCTATTTCGCCTTGGCAGATTAGTAATCCCGGTGAAGTTGCAAAAACAAATCTTAAACCAAGTTCATGTGTCCCATTTAGGTATTGAAAAAACCTTAGCTCGAGCAAGAAAACTGTACTACTGGCCAAACATGAGTGTACAGATTAAGGAGTTGGTGTACGCTTGCGAAATATGTGAAAAGTTTCAAAGAAACAATCAAAAGGAACCGCTAATAGAAGATGAAGCGCCTGAATATCCGTTTCACATGGCAGGAATGGACATCTTTGAATATAGGGGGAAGAACTTTTTGTCAATCTTTGACGCATATTCTAACTTCTTGATTGTTAATCGGCTTCAGGGAAAATCAATCGCGGATGTCACTGAACAATTGAAAAATACATTTGATAGTTATGGTTACCCATCAAAACTTAAATGTGATAACAATCCTTTTAATTCATTTTCGTTCAAAACGTTTGCTAATGAGTGTAATACATTACTTCAATTTTCAAGTCCTAGATACCCTCAGAGCAACGGGTTAGCGGAAAAAGGTGTAGCGATTGCAAAGAATATTTTAAAACGTTGCTCTGACGCAAGTGATTACCAGTACAGAATTCTTGAGTACAATGCTACTCCTGTAGCGAGTTTAGGCCTTGCTCCATGCGAATTATTCTTTGGAAGAATGTGTAAAACCAAAATGCCAATAAAAAAATCAGAGCTGTTTAGGAATCATATTGAGGAAAAAATAGTTACAAAAAGATTTATTGATAAAAAGTCCAAACAAAAATTTTACTATAATTTACACTCAAAAACTCTTCGTCCATTAAATACAGGTGATAGAGTCCAATTTAAGAAAAAAGCCAATGAATGGGCATACGGATTTATTGAAAAAAGAGTAAATGAAAGATCTTATATCATAAGAGATGATCTCAACAACTACTTTAGAAGAAACAGAAGACTGATGAATAAAATCCAAAATAATAGTAACAATGTATATGAATACATACCTGATTCTATAATAAGAGAAAATGAAACTATTGATTTAAGAGAAAATGAAACTATTGATTTAAGAGAAAATGAAACTAGTGATTTAAGAGAAAATGAAACTATTGATTTAAGAGAAAATGAAACT